>BQNB010003258.1:0-33378 GCA_026074375.1 Tanacetum coccineum
CTCCTAAGCCTAAACTGAATTTACCTTATCCTTCGAGTTCCTTGGGTTGTAATTATTTCCCGGTAGACACTTTTTAGTCGTAGATTATGTTGTCGATCCTCGAGTTCCTTTAATTCTCGGGAGACCCTTTTTGAGGACGGCACGAGCTTTGATTGATGTTTACGGTGAAGAATTAACTCTCCGAGTGAGTGATGAAGCCATAACATTCAAAGTTGGTAACACTTCAAGATACTCCTACAATGATGCTGAATCAATTAACTGAATCAATGTCATCGATATAGCTTGTGAGGAGTATTCTCAAGAGGTGTTAGTATTTTCTGACAATTCCGAGAGTGGCAATCTCACTCCAATTTTTGAACCCATCATTGCTAAATCTTCACCTTCCCTTACTCCATTTGAGGGGGGTGATTTCATTCTAGAAGAAATTAAAGCTTATCTTGCAAGTGAATCAGTTCCACCAGGAATTAATGATGTTGAATTTAATCTGGAAGGAGACATTCGTCTAATTGAAGAAATGTTAAATAAAGACTCGTACTCTCCTCTCCCTCCGAAGGAACTTAAATTTGAGAAACTTAAAACTATTAAATCCTCAGTTGATGAACCGCGGGAGCTTGAACTCAAGGACTTACCTTCTCATCTCGAGTATGCATTTTTAGAAGGTACCAATAAATTACCCGTCATTATTGCTAAAAACTTGAAAGACGAAGAGAAGGAACGCCTCATAAAGGTTTTAAAGTCTCACAAGCAAGCAATTACTTGGAAACTCTCATACATTAAGGGTATTGACCCGCAATTTTGCTCTCACAAAATCTTAATGGAGGATGAATTTAAACCGGCGGTCCAACATCAAAGAAGGGTTAATCCAAAAATTCATGAAGTTATCAAAAAGGAAGTTGTAAAACTCCTTGATGCCGGATTGATTTACCCTATCTCGGATAGTCCGTGGTGTATGCTTTTGAAAAATTCTGACCTTATCTAGTCTTTTCGAAGACCATAGTGTATACAGACCACTCAGCTCTCAAGTATCTGCTCGCTAAGCAAGATGCTAAACCGAGATTGCTCCGCTGGATTTTTCTCCTCCAAGAATTTAATGTCATTATCCGTGATAAAAAAAGGAGCAGAGAATCTAACTGCCGACCACCTATCCAGACTAGAGAATCCCCATCAAAGTGATCCCGAGAAAAAGGAAATTACCGAAACATTTCCTCTCGAGACACTTGGGATGGTGACTTTTCCTGGTGATTCTAACACCCCATGGTTTGCCGATATTGCAAATGACCATGCGGGGAACTTTATTGTAAAAGGGATGTCGTCCCAACAAAAGAAGAAGTTCTTTAAGGATGTTAAGCATAATTTTTGGGACGACCCCTACTTGTTTAGAATTTGTGCGGATCAAGTGATTAGACGGTGTGTATACGGCCAAGAAGCCGTTGATATCCTCACGGCTTGCCACAATTGACCCATCGGGGGACATCATGGTGCCAACTACACCGCTAAAAAAGTCTTTGATTCCGGCTTCTATTGGCCGACGATTTATCGAGATGCCCATGACTTGGTCACATGGTGTGACGCTTGTCAACGTCAAGTCAAAATCTCGCAATGTGATGAAATGCCTGATAGATGTTTAATTATACATGTTTTAAACCCGTAAAAACTTGCAAAAAATGACCAAAAATGCCAAAAGATATGTGTGTTTGTGTGTTTAATGCATGTGTGCAGGAAGTAAAGACAAATGAGACAAAAGTGAGCAAAAACGACCAAAACCGACAAGAAACGGAAAAGGCAAGTGATCAAGTGAAGACATGAAGAAAGATATCAAAGCCGGATCAGCCCGACACAAGGGAAAAGTCAAAATTAAGTCAAAGGAGGTCAAAATCATGAAAAGTCAAGTCAAAGTTTGAAGTGAAATGACCATTCTATCCTTTGAAGTGGATGCAAAATTACCAAAAAGCCCATTTCCTGTTTTAAAAACTACAAGGGCCAGAAATGCCAATTCTCAAACTCGTTTCTATATTACATTTTTGGAAAAAGAAACACAAGGGCTTGTTATGACATAGTCCCATTCTTTCAAACACAAACGCGGGATAGCTTTTCTTCCTAACAACCTTGTACCCACTTCTCCCGCCAATAAGCACGAACAAACCCAAGCACCCCAAATCCCTTTCCCGTTTCTTCCAACTCCACTCCACCAATCAGAGTTCACCTCCACGTCATTTTGCACACCTGGCAAGCAGTGATTGGTGCGAACACCTCACCCATCACATCCAACGGCCAAGATTCAAGTAGAAGAGATCAACGGCTAGGAATGCTTGAAGTTCTCATCCTCTCCTCACTTCTACCTATATATAGGAGCTTATTATTCAGTTTGTGGGAGTTAGTTAGTTCAGTTTTTTGTAATTTTCTCTTTTCAGTTTTACTTGTACTGTTCACCTTTTCAAATTGAGCTTTTAAACTTTCAAAGTCAGTTGTACCTTCTGTTTCTTATCTTGTACTATTCTTCTTAAAGAAATAAAACTAGTTGAGTTGTGTTTGTGTTAAGATTTTCATGTTATAAGCCAGTTTTAGCTAATAAGCTTGTAATAAGCTCAATTGAGCTTATTCTGTTTTCTCTAGTTCAAAAGTTGTTCAAATTTTGTTAAAAGCTTTTTAAATACTGTATTTGTCTATTTTTGTTCAATTATGTTCATTTGAGTTTAGTTTGATTGAGTTTGGAAGCAATAAGGAATAATAAGCAAATTTCAGCTTATTGAGCTTATAGCTTAATGGTTTAGAGGCAAGGTGCCATATAGGATTTGAATTTGAAAGCCACTCACTCAGAAAGAGTGGCTAGGGTCAGAGACTACAAATTCAAAGGTTTAGCTTCATGATTTTGATTTCAGCATTCAAATAGCTTAATCAAGTAGCTTATTGAACTTTCTTTAAGTGTTTAAGCTTGTTCAATATTGCTTAGTTAGCTTAGGGATTCAATTGTTTTAAGCTGTTGTAGCTAGAACTTATTAAGATTTCATATCTTAAATTCTGTTAATTAGAAGGATTAGCTTAGCTGAGAAAGTACTTCTTTTTGAAATATAAGCTAGGAATTTTAGAGCTTAAATAGCTTAATTAGATTAGTTATAGCTAGAGTAGATATAAGGTTTTTAGTTATTTAGTTTAAAGATAGATTTTAAAAGCTTTATAAAAATAATCAGTAGTGTAAGGAGTGTTTGGAATTACACAACTTTGACTCTAAAAGTCAAATACCATTAGTCTAATTCTTTTCTTCAGTTGAGTCTCTTATGAGAAACAAGTTTTCCAAAGGTTTCAGAAGTTAATTTGCATTCTTAAAGATTCTATGGTTTAAAATAGTATTGCTAGCACCAGGACAACTTAAAGTGTAAAGTAATTTTAGAGTTAAGTAACTCACAGCATTTTAGTGTTCAATTTGGGCTAATGTAAGTTTAGAAACATTTAGATAGTCAGTTTATGAGTTCTAAATTTAGAGTCTTGGCCTGCATTTAAGAATTTGTCAAATACATCAGAATTAGCAGTGGTAACTCAGTTACCACTGCTGATTCTCATCATTTTTTTAAGCTGCCTTTTAGCACTTGTGAGTAGGTAATAAGAATTTAGCCTTAAGCAATTTAGTAGTACTCCATTAGCTTTATATAGATCATCTTTTAATTTTCATTTCTAAGCTTTAGTCTAGCTTTAATTTTCCTGCAAAAGTTGAATTAGCAGCAGCTGAGATTTCAAGGATTTTCTTTTGGAATTCTAATTTCTAGTTGTTTATTCCAAATTCCTTTTATCTAGGTTTCTTCTATATTCATAGTAGTGCTTATTTTCAAAATTCCAGTTTCTAGGATTTAGATTTGAGCTATTTAGCTTATTAGGAATAGCTTAAAAATAGTAAGCAAGCCTGAACCTTCACTTTTTAAGAGCAAATTTCTTGTTAATCTAGTTTTCTTTTAGCTTATTTCTTTTTAGAGATCTTTAGTACACATCATAAGCTTCTTGTAGATTCTTTTGGTTCTTATTTTCATTAAGTATTAAGCTAGAAATAAGCCAAAGATTAGAAAAGTTAAAATTTCAAAGGAACATCATAGTTACTGTAGCACAGAATAAAAAGTTAAATTTCTTGCTTATTCAGTAGTTAAAATGTCAAAGTGCTTTTATTAAAGTTGTAGTAGAAAAGCTCAGGTCCAACTTTTCTGTTTTGAGTTTTGCTTATTTTCACTTTTGTAATAAGCTAAAAAATTTTAAGTTGTGGGGTCTGTTTGGTATTTTTTCAATAGTTAAGGGTGTTCTGTTTTCACTATAGTGTAAAGTTCTTTTAATTTCCCCGCCTACCCTTTACTTTCATCTTTTGCAATTTTTACCCTGTTCTTTTAGGATAAATAAAATAGTATTAATATTTTTAATATTAGGTTTAATAAAATTAGGGTTTATGTTTTAATAAGCAAAATTAGGATTCAATTGATTAGTAAAAATTGGGCATTTTCATACCATTAATTTTCTGCACCTTTTTAGTAGTTAAATATCATTTTTCTTTATTTTTCCAATTAAATCTGCATTTTCTAGAAATTAAAATAGGTTTTTAGTAATTTCTTTTTCTTTAGAAATTCATAGAAAATAGAAAAATAGTAGGAAAAATCTAATTCTTTTTGTAATAATTTTCTTTTTCATTCTAGTATTTTTGAAAAACGGAAATAGATTTTTAGTTTTAATTTTTAGAAAAAGTTTATTTTTAGCTAATTCATTTTTCTTTAAAAATTCATAGAAAATTCAAAAATAGCTAAAAAATTCTAATTCTTTTTCCTAAAACTTTCTTTTTAATTTTGTGATTTTTAGGTATAAAATTTGTTAGTATTAGTGCTTTAGATTTTAAATTCTAGTTTTAGCTCACATTTTTTAACGTACGTTTGTTAATTTTTCGAATTAGTTAACCGTTTTTAATTCTTTGATCATTTCTATAGTTTAATTGTGTTATTATATTCGTAGTGTAATTCAAAATTAAAAAAAAAATCCTTTATCCATTCTTGACTCGAATCTGAATTATTCCTGAATTTCAATTCACGACTTCGTTGGGATACGACCCGAGAAGAAAATACTTCCCGGTTAAAAATATACGTATTGTGTTTTCTTAAGTGAGGTTTTATCCTTTTATGTTCTCTTGATTGAGAAGTAATTTGGAAAGAATTGTCACGGGATTTATACTATACATATATAAATTTGACTAGTGCTTACACACGTACCAATGCCTCAAAATACCATTCAAGTTTCCTATGTTTGTTGGGGTTTGTTTATGCACCGTTAGGTGGTTTTTTCCGGTTGGTGTTATTGGTTATGTAATAGTTAGAGTTTAGACGGATGGCATGTCATCTGTTCTCCTATAAGTTCAAGCTTTTGCTTGAGGTTAATGTGGCATTTCAGCCACATTCCATTGCACTTATTGGTTTTTGAGTTTAATATATTTTATCGGGGAAATTCCCATTTATCCAAAAAAAAGTTTGCGAGATCTTTGACATATGGGGCATCGACTTTATGGGCCCGTTCCCGTCTTCACGGGGGAACAAGTACATTCTCGTGGCCATTGAATACTTGGGAAAATGGGTTGAAGAGAAAGCGCTCCCCACTAATGATGCCCGAGTTGTTTGTAAGTTCTTAAAATTACTCTTCGCCCGTTTTGGAACTCCTCGCGCTATTATTAGTGATCACGGTACTAATTTTTGCAATGACCAATTCACAAAGGTCATGCTTAAATATGGGGTTACCCACTGACTTTATACCGTGTATCATCCACAAACGAGTGGACAAGTAAAGGTTTCAAATAGTTGTTTAAAACATATATTAGAAAGAACCGTAGGTGAAAACCGTGCTTCTTGGTCCGATAAGTTGGAAGATGCATTATGGGCCTTCCGTACCGCATTTAAGACACCCATCGGGTGCACTCCTTACAAGCTTGTTTACGGAAAGGCTTGTCATCTTCCCATCGAGCTTGAACATAAGGCATATTGGGCCTTGAAGCACTGCAATTTTGACCTTAAGACCGCGGGTGATCACCGGAAAGTTCAAATGAATGAACTTAATGAACTTCGTGATCAAGCTTACGAGAACTCTTTAATCTACAAAGAGAAAACGAAGAAGATTCACGACTCCAAAATCAAGAACCGCGTCTTTAACGTTGGTGATCGAGTCCTTCTCTTCAATTCTCGATTAAAGATTTTCTCGGGCAAGCTTAAGACCCGCTGGACCGGACCGTTCACCGTCACCCAAGTTTTCCCTTATGGTACCGTTGAGTTATCTTCAACCAACGGACCTAACTTCAAGGTGAACGGTCATAGACTCAAACATTACTTTGGAGGGGACATACCACCCATGGTTGTCCCGGATCTCCAAACCTTCCCCATGGACAATTAAATTCGGGGTCGAGTCAAGCTCGTGACTCGGTTAACAAAAACAAAGCGCTTCTCGGGAGGCAACCCGTGTTTCTGTCTTCTTTCTATTTTCTAATAAGTGTGACGTGAGGGGGCTCGCCTCTTCTTTTCTCGTGTTTTTGTTGTCTGTGATTTGTCAGGATTACCCAGATTATGAAGACTCTCGTGCTCGTGGTTTTGTCCAACGCTCACTCGATCTTCATCAAATATTCAAAGCTTCACTTGTTTCTTGTTCTTAGATGTTCTTAGGATCATATGGAGCAGAGAATAGCTACCATTGATGGGTTATAGAAGAAGAAGTGGGGGATGAGTTAGAATGAATGGTTTTGTGCTTCTATTTATAGTCGAACAAGGCAAGGGAGCTAAGGAAGCCTTGCATTCTGATCCAAGACATGTGTACTAGCTACTAACTGATGTGGGAAGTCTAGATGATGAGTTTTACAAGCTAGGATAGTAGATTAAGGTGGTGGATAGCTCCTATGCTTGCCGCGGCTGATTTAGCTACAAAGGGAGTCATGTGGCTTCATTTGAGACCAAGCAAAGGTACAAGGAGCTTAGTAAGCTGCTATAAGGGTTGAGGTGCTTGTCATGGAGGTGCTTTGCACATGGTTGGTGATTAAATGGGTCAAAGTAAGCCAAAAATGGGTCGCGGGTCTGTTTTAGCTATCTAGGGCTCGAACTCATTTTATAGGCTTGTATTTCGAGCACATTGATCAAGTAATGATAGATATATGTTCTCAAGGTTTGTATCAAGGATTATCAATGAAAATTCATAGGTGGTTCGGGTTAAAATGGATCAAAAATGAATGAAACATGCCGCAGGTTCATTTAGGGCATATTAGGGTTTCATTAGGGTTTTCAAGCTTATATTTCGTATACATTGCCAATATGTGGATTAATGTTTATAAGGATTGTATTATGCATTAATAACAAGAATTGATAGGTGGTTTGGGTTTAAAATGGGTGAAAACGAGTAAACGGGTCCAAAGTCAAATTAGGGCACGTTTAGGGTTTCTTTGATTCAATTCGCATACAAATGAAATGAAATGATGAAATGATGATTGTATATGATTAGTAATGTTGTAAATTAAGTTATTACAACTTATTTGGGTGTTGGTTGAAGTTTAAAATGGATAAAAATCAATAAACGGGTCATGGTTTAGTATTTTGCTCGGGTTAGGGTTTCTAGGTTTCATTTCATGAAATCTTATGAAATGAGGATGAATATGGATTGTAAATGAAGTATATGACTTTCTTGTAACTTGTACTTGATGGATTATACAAGATTCCTTGGGAAAACGGAGGTAAAATGACTATTTGGACATCATGCATTAATGACTTGTACATTATGTTTTAAAGGACTTGTACCTTATTTTGGAGGGAAAGTATTATTCAAATGAGATGTTATATGACTTGTATATATGCTTTAGTAGCTTGTACATTCGCTTTAGATATTAACCTTTCATGGAATTAGGGTTTAAAGGTATACGATAACGGTTTAAATCCCGTCTTGACATAACGTTGCGAATGGTACATTATATGAGTAATGTACTTTGTAATAATGATATTAAGATATTGACTTAACATGTTATGATGTTTGCTTGACATATAAATAGATATAGATGGCATAGGTAGGTTGCGTGAGCTCGTCTACTTTAGTTATGCAAGTTACATTGCATATTGAGATATTGGTAATGCAAGTAATGTAATAAAGCAAAAAATTTCCTCGTACAATTGTGATTATAGTAAAATAGGTTGATTTTTCATTTGATGAAAATTCTTGGGTTGTTATATTTTCCACAGTAATAAGCATTATTTTTTAGAATAGAGCTTACTGAAAGCACATAGTTAACCTTATCAAAATAGGAAAATACACCTTATATTGTCTCCAATTCATACGTATAATAAATTTGGTAAAGAAACAAAATCTTTAACACGAAATGACTTTTACTCTAACTAGACGTATACCCGTGCATAGCGACAAAATTTTATAGCGGCATATCGATATAATGAAGGTATTGTGATTAAGTGTTTCGTGTAACGTTATTGAAATATGAATCAGGATTGAGATGAATTTGTAAAAAAGAAAAAAAAGAAAAAAAGAGATAAAAGCTCATGTTTAATTTAGAAACTAATAAATATAAGGTTTTCAAACTTGCCATGTATTAAGTAGTAAGGGTGATTTACGCAAAACATTAATTTAAGTTTTTCACTTTAAAGAAAAGTTAGTTTTTCTATTATAAATAGTATATAGATAATTTAAGTTTTTCACTTTCAAGAAAAGTTAGGTTACATTTAGTTGGAGAAAAATTTTCCTAGTTTTGTGTTTTCAGATCTATAAAAAAAGGAGATTTATTTTCCACAAAGCATAGAAAACGCGTTCATGTGATATTGTTTTCCATTCTCAAGAAAAAGAGAGGGGTTACCAAGAAAACAAGAAAAACAAATAAAATGTGTTTTGTAGTTTCCCTTGTTAAGTTGGGGAATACATGTTTTGTGTTTTATAGAGAATTTTATTGGAAAACAATGATTTGAACTTAATCTCTATTTTCTTTGTTTTTCACAAAACATTTTGTGGAAATAAGGGTGTTTTCCCCCAACTAAATGCAACCTTAGTTTTTCCATTATAAATAGTATAGATATAGATATAGTTGTAAGTTAAATTTCTTTGGCATGTGATCAAATTGGGCTAATTAAGTTTTATTAAGTTGCTCATTTTTCATTGCTCAGAGAGATTGTATTTGAGGTCTTTAAACAACAAGCATGAGAACCCGCGCGTTGCTGGGGGGCTTATTATTTTTTCGAGATGGATTTGTGAGACGTTTTCAGGTTGGAGGATTTTTCCTAATTATAACTTTTGTTGATGGTACATAAGAACTGCAATTAACCTTGTAAACCATGAAATATTCCATTTATAAAGTTCAGGTGAAGGGTAATAGGTAAATATAGAATTCCACGCAAACCAAAGTTCCAAAATAAACACAGATTGTAGTCAAAGATGCTTTATTGTTTCATATAACAAATCAATAGCTGCAAAGCAAATTGAACAGAAGCCCGAAAAACAACTTTGTAAAAATCAAAAAGGGCAATGGATATCAGTCTCTCCTCTTGTAACAAATTTATGTGTAACAATTTATTATGTTTCTCTAAGGTTACAACATCATATATATACTTTCATCGTCAAATGTTATTCCAGTCATCGAAATGCCTTTCAAAAAAAATTCCAGTCATCTAAATGGCTCAACTGGATCTGTTTCCATAAGTATACTTACAGCCTTGAAACAATCAACCGCTTCCGTTATACACATGGGCCCTCATCTTTATAAAACTCAATAAGTTTAAACTAAGCTGATGAGTTCATTCGGTCTAGTCTTAATGCCTCGATCAAGAAGCTCCGGATCACCGGTCCAGACTTACCACTAAACCGTCTCAAAACCACGGCCATGGAAACAAAGTAGCCTAATAGCTCTTAACTAAAAAAATTTGCATCTTGCCATGTTTACATCTGAATGAATGAATACAAAAATCAAAAATTTATAATGAAGACATTAAAACAGAAGTGGAGCATAATATCACACCCCGTCTAAGGCAGAACATGAGGCGTGATGGAGGGATTGATCGTCATAACACATGGTGTCGATATAGAGAAAACTAAAATGCATACCAATAAAAGTGTCACGGTGTCCCCTGAACTCAAGTGGATACTTGTGTTGTGCCTTGTCGAATTGCAACACATAGTTTGAAGTGTTACAAGCCAAGCTCCCACACATGGGGAAATATAAGTCTAGAAATGATCCAAAATACATAATTGAAAACAAAGTTCTAAATGCAGTCATTCAAGGAAAGATCCTCAAGGGATACTCTTAGGTCTGCCAAAGGCCTTCTATCCTGACTTCACTGAGCATTCACATCACCTGAAAATAATACTCGAAAATGTCAACATAAAGTTGGTGAGCTCGTAGGTTTAGAGTATAAACCTATTTGTTGTGCCAGAATCTGAGTAGGATAATAGTGCAATATAATAGCAGAGTGCAAGCAGTATACATAGCAATCCAATAGCAATCATAGTAGTCATAGCATATCATAGCAATCAAATCATACCAACCATTCAACAATGGTCCAAGCGCTTATAGTCCTCTGAACCTATCGCTTACCAGCTGGAGCTACACAGGTCGGCTTAGTAGTTGTTTGTCATTTCCCATCTAGAATGCATGAACATATACGGCAGCATTCACATACGCAATTATAAGCACGTAGCATTGTCCAAAAACATAGTAATAGTTTAGCACAGAAGTAAAACAGTTTGAAATAGATTTGAGTATTATTTTCCCCCAAGGAAAATAGTTTGAAAGTGGGGCTACGAGAACTCACCTTAAACAAGGATGAATAGTAGCTGAGAATAAGATGGTCAAACAACAACGTGCAACGGCGTCCAGTCACAACCTAGCAATTTGTGTCCGACTCAAAAATATATTTGTAATGTGTATTTGAAATTGATGCATATGAGTTTTTAAAAGTGTTTTGTATCATTTTATTTAGTATTACTGGTTGCGTGGTGGTTGGAAAATTAAACTCTAAGAAAATACACCAGGGTATATCTGTACATTTGTGTGTATGTGTATTTATATATATTCATATTTATATTTATATTATATTTATTATTATATATTATGATATATATATATAATATATTTTATTTTATATATAATATATATATATTTATAAACATAATTTATGGGCTAACTATGATGTGTATAATATGATTTTTTGTTTTTAGTGATTGGGATGACACCTCAACTATGACATGGACACATGTTTGACCTTAATTTTCTAAATTTTTATAAAAAATAATCCCTTGCAGATTTGAACTTGTTGACCTAATGCATTAATATGCAACACCCTTATCCAACTTAGCAAGCTTTCCAATTGTGTTTTACTATTAATAAAAACATAATGAAAACAATTCGAACCCATGCTCATATATTTATTTTTTCCTAATTAATTTTAAGATATACTTCATATATAATTTATAAAAAAGATATACTCTATATATTAGTTATACACAAGATATACTCTATAATTTCTAGAGATGGTCCATAATGATATGCACTATCTAACTCAAAATTTGAATTTTTTTCTATAAATATCAAAGATATACTCCATGATTTGAGGATATACTCCCCAAAATCATCTCCTTCATACGTATCTTACTTCCCAAAATCATCTCCTTCATACGTTCTTACTTCCCAAAATCAATCCTAACTCAAAACCCTTTATGGAGGTTCATCATCTTTTCCAAGCAATAGTTACAAATAAGTTTGGTTTGTATGTGAATGTGATTTAATTATTATAGTTGTTACTTCCGTATTGAACTTGTAATACATGTTTCCCATAATTTAGTATCTTTGTTTGTAATAAAAATGTGTTCATCATTATAAAGTAAATGTATGTAGGGGTTTAATGTGATTTTCTAACAGAGAACATTGGTTAACTTATTATAAGACCATGTATAGATTCTCTTTATATAATGGTGAACATCGGTTTTAATGTTTCTTCATTTAAATGTATAGATTCTCTTTTGGTTTGTATTCGAAATCATTCAAAGGTAGTATTTTATCCTTTTATGTTTCGAAAGTACTAATTTTGTGTTAATGTCAAAAAAGCAAGTGAACATGATAGTCACTATTCTCAGCGTAAAAATGAGGGGTCAACAAAACAAGTGAAAGTAAGAGATGAGAGTAGTCAGTATCATAAAATTGAGCTTGACCCGAAAGGGGATATGCATAGAGAACCTAAAGCTCTTAGGCTTTTTCGTGCTGCTCTGATAGAACTTATAAAATAATTATTAAAGCCAACAATAGTTTCACATAGAAAATGTTAACTATTCAATGAATAGTTAATATACTGTCTATATATATCAATGATAGTATCATTTATATATGTTCATGTTTTATGTTTTTATGACCAGTTACTTCATAAATTAAGTTTATTAAGATCAGCTTACTCCAATAGCTTACATTCACTCAAGGCTTATCAAGTAAATATACATGACGAAGACGACGTTCAACGGAGCGAATGTATTCATGCTTTGAAACTTAGTTCTGCCAGAAGTATTCGATTCGCTTCGTGACGTTCTAAAGGATAATGGAGCTGAGATAATTCTATGTTGTGATCCATCACGTAATGGACCTAATGATTATCACATTATTTCCTCTCGAGATTATGCATGTATAAGTTGTTTATGTGTTATTGTTATATGTTGTCTGAATTTTAACTGAATTTGATGACTTTTTGTTTGCGGGAAATGTTCGAGGATTTGCGCCACAAAGGCTGTAATTTGCTTGATATGTGTTCTATTAATTCTATTTCAAGAGCACGCAACACTTTGTTAACAACTGTTGATTCAAATTTTGTGAGTTTTCAAAATAAAAATCAAATCATTAGTTACAAAGTCGTAATTAAAGGAATATATATTGGGAAATTTTTAGTTACATAGTTCTATTTCAAGAGCATGTTAGGAACTTCTAGCTACTAGGAAGTACATATGACATGTCAAAGAAGTAATTTGATGATCTTTTTTAGGTCTTCTTTGTGTGTTCTCGTATGCAAAAGAGAACAAAATGCTGCCAAAACAAGGGTTCACTTGCTGCCTTGCAATGGATGGAGTGAAAATACTGGCCACTGGCTTTGAAATAGAGAAAAAGGTTCTTTTCATCTTGTCAAAACCTACCTTTACTTGCATTGAAACGAGTGTCTTTGAAATATGTTTCTTTTTTCTTCATTAGTATTTTGGAACTTCTTTCTCGGTGGATGCAAAAGGAAACTACACAGATATAACAGTAGTGTAATATCCGCTTTACTTTGCTCCAGAAACAATTGCATCGAGTGATCATCATTTAAGCTGAGATCACCATATTAATCATGGACTTTTCACAGAAGCAAAATGGTATTGGATCAGTGTAGGTGCTTTAGTTGGATATATTTTCGTCTTTAATGCCTTGGATTAAAAAAAGTGGTTCTTATTGGATCAACATACATATTTATTTATTAGAAAATCAGTAGCACATGTTGTAATGCATTAAGGATCTAATCTGATTTACTATTTTTATAGGTCAAGTATACAGAAGATTAGTTATATGGTCAAGTATATAAAGAGCTTCTCTATTTTATAAAGCCTAAACTTATTTCTTAAAACTCTAGCGATTTTCTTAATTCTTTTACCTTATTGTGGGTCTAATATTTATGTTCAATATCATAAATATCATGAGATTGTTACAATTGTTATCATATACCGTACCATATTGGCAAAGTTTATGCCAATATTCCCTATTTTCCCTTTAGCGACCATTAAGAAGTAATGTTATTATTGACCGATTTTGATTTACAAGACTCTGTTTGGTTATATTTGGGATATTATATAATTGTCAACAATTATGTTTGAACTTCGTTTCCATTTATTTTGGACGAGAAGTAAATTTGAAGAAGTGGTAATGAGACATTATGGTTAACTCTGTAAGGATTTTTTTGCAGCTGCGTGAATATATTGACGACACAGAAGATTACATCAACATCCAGGTATGCAGAAGGCAGTGCACTTTTTAGTTTATTCGATTACGTATCATCAAAAGACCTGTTTTTGCTGCACGGACCTCCTAGAAATAGAAAAACGACAAATGTGGAGGAAATTATCTTGCATGAAGTGAAACGTGGATCAAAGATTCTTGCTTGTGTTTCCTCTAACATTGTAGTTGACAACATTGTTGAACGAATGTCACAAGTAACACAATTATATATCTTTTTGCTAAAGACGATAAGCAATATATATAATGGTTTTCAACGATTTCAGTTTCAAAATTTGTGTTTTATTTGTGGATTAGAGTAAAGCTGGTGAGAGTTGGACATCCTGCACGGCTACTGCCCCAAGTATTAGATAACACTCTTCATGCACAGGTAAAAGGTAATTTGGTCATATTGTTTATTGTTTCACCAAAGGTTCGAGTGCTACAAAGTTTAACACTTGTGGTTGGTTGGTTACCTGTAGATAGTACGTGGAGATAACAGTTCTCTTGCAAATGACATTCGAAAAGAGATGAAGGTGAGTTAGTTTTAAACAAGTTAAAACTTGGATAATTTTAGATATGTTTTTTTACCCTAAAGTTGTTTCCTTCTAATATTTTGCAGGCACTGAATGGTAAATTGCTGAAAGCTAAAGACAAACACCAAGAGGGATATACGGAAGGAGCTCAGGATGCTTTCGGAAGAAGAACGCAAGAGACAACAACTGGCTGTGACAGACGTTATAAAGAATGCAAATGTCGTTTTAACCACTCTCACAGGTTCATTAACGAAAAAGTTAGATGGCACATCATTTGATCTTGTGATAATTGATGAAGCTGCTCAAGCACAATTATACACAATTGTGTCTTGTGGAGCTTTTGTACCACATGTTCTCATAAAATATTAAATGTAATTAAAATTTACAAAAAGTTCATTTTTTTTACAAAAAGCAATTGTGACGTTTTTTGTCCCGATTTAGCATAATTTTGATAGTTTTGCTAGATTAGTGAGTCTGCTTTCACAGAGCATTTATATATCGTCTTACCAAATGTTTTTTTCCATACACTATTGTGTTGAGCTGAATTTTTGGTTTCCTTAAACTATGTTAACTTTCTATACTTTAGTTTTTGATTATTTAGTTTTTTGGCAGTTTCGCCTGGTGAGAACATGTAAGGGTTGTGTGAGGCAACGAAAGTGGTAATGAACAAATGCTTTTAACTTTTAGAGATCGCTTCAGTAAGCTTTTATCTGGCAGGACTTGATTTTAAATTCGTTTTTTGGGTCTGTGCTTTTTACCCAGATCATGTTATGCGGGACTATCTTTTGTTCGTCAAGTTTACTCCTTTTGTGAAAGGCCGTAGTTAAGATTTATTTAAGTTTTTGGGTTTATGTTCTTTAATTTAATTGGTTTCGGTCTCAATACCATACTATTGAATTGGTTCATGTACTCACTATGAAGAAGTAAAGTATAAACATGATTATTTTTTTAGAAACTAAGACCAACTTTATAACAAACACTTAGCCCTTGCTGAAAATGAAGGAGATGGCATTGCTAAGGTAATGCCATAGCACCATTTTTAATCCATCTAGGCAGCCAAGAATGTCACATAGACATTCATTTAATCCGTTGGTTGCTCACATATTAGTATAATGCCTAAATATTAGTATTATTACCAGCCACTATATATTGCTACATCTAATCAATATCTTAGAAATGCTATAAAGAGAACAATGTAAGGTAATGTAGGAGTTGTGTTAAGATTTTGAATGCTATTAGTTGTAGAAATATAATATAATTTACATTTTGCCATAACAACTATCAGCAATTAAACAAGATACAACTGCAAGGCTTAAATAACTATACTTTCCATCTAAGCTTATAACTGACATATACTTACTTATACCATGTTATCAAGAGTTTACAAGTATAAGGTGCTCATTGTATCTAAATCATAACTGATGTGAGATACGATTTTACACAAAGCTATCACTGTCAGACTAGAATATGGTGAGAGGTTTTATGTTTTGAGCAGTAACCTGAATTATCTGCATTACAGATGTGCACAAACCAAAGTTGATGGCAATGGAAAACCAAGTAGTAGGTAATCACAGTTGCTGGCAATGCAGGTGCAGAGGCCTGAATAGTGCAGAGGCAGAATGTAACTCGAAAGAAGACCACAACGAAGTGTAAAATCCCATGAAGTCCTATGTAAGTTGCAATGTCAAAGTAGATTTTTAATTATGTTCATTTCGTAATGGGTCTTTTTTTACATTTACTAGGTCATCCATGGATTGTGGACAAGCCTAGAACCTGTTTTCGTTAGGTGGCCTTTGTGTATCAGATGTTTCGCAAGCCATTGCTGGGAAGCCAAGCAAATTCAATACCTTCGACAAGATGAGGAAAATAGGGAAATTATATGTATGTCATGATTTGGGTTGTACTGATTTAGTTTTTAAGTAATGTATAAACAAAGTATTTGATTAGTAAAATCACATTTAGATTTTAACGTTAATGTTTTTCTTTGAATTTATGCAGGTTTTGGGTCCCACTGCCCAACAAAAGGATTTGTATAAACAAGCTGTTTTTCCAATTGAAAATGAAGTTTTAGAAGGTTTCAATTGCACCATTTTTGCCTTCGGACAAACCGAGACACGAAAAACTTACACAATGAAAGGTGAATGCAAGAGGGCCAAGGTATTATACATGTATACCCTTTTAAATTACGTTACCCTAATACCTATATATTATACTTATGTGTGTAAATTACAACCTCTTTGCATGAGGGGAAAACGATATTAGGATACAATGCTCATTTTCAGTTACTTGGTTGTTGATGGTTTGTTCTTTATTGCTAAAGTCTTGAGTTTGGAGTTATACTAACTTATACTTTTATTATTTAAAGTTTCGATTTGGAGTTATACTAACTTATGTTTTTTGTTAAAAATTATAGGGGCTAATACTTTTGCAATGTATTATAAGGACATTGGTATCCAAAGTGGGTGGATCTCATACTTATGCAAGTATTATTTGATCATTCGGAAACTTACGTCACAAAAACCAAGAGTTTATTGATCAACGGTGTGGTGAATTGCACAAGGTTACATGGATTCCTAACCCGTAACCGAAGGATACCAAGGGGTTCATTATATATAAACATTTAGTTTACATTTCTTTTCGTTGATAATGCATTCAATAAATAATTTCGTATGTTTATAGTTGATTTATCTTTAATAAATTCTTTTAACGATCTATATGTCACACTATCAAGAATCAAACGAAAAAGAGGAATCACACTGTCAAGAATCAAATGAAAGAATGAAGATTCTATGTTTGCACAAACACGACAACCATTAGAACTAAACGACAAACATTGTCTCAAAAAAAGTTTTATGAACCAAACCAGCCTGTTGTGCGGGTTATGTTACTTGTGTGTGTATATATCTCTACATTATATATAACAGGAGGCATTTGACTATTTTATGCCACGTCATCCTTCTATCCATGTCATCAAATTTTGATATATACTCTAAATATAGTTTTTAGATAATCCCTACATATATCCTGAAATTTCACAGATAAAAATACACGCTTATTTGGATGAATAAAAATAAAACCCTAATCTAAAATCCCAAAATCAAAAATCCTAATCTAAATCCCTAAACACATATACGACTTTGATCAAGGCACCATGTGACATGGCATGGAGTACTACGTTCTATCAGAATATATCAAACGTTGATGAATGCATTAGATTAAGGAACAACCGTTCTGCTTCACAATGTGGATCCGGATTTTACTTCAGCAGACATTGAGGTATATGTTTATATTAATAAGATGAATGATCATGTTGCTTTCATTGTGAGAACTTTTAGTATCTTCAGTAATTTTAATAAGATATCATTCCAAATAATCCCTACATGTTAGCCTTAATTATATTAAGTCAAACAAGAATGTTATCGGTCTAAGAAAGTCAATCTAGGTCTTGTATTGTAATAGGCTAGTCGGGTTCAACGGGCTTGGATTGTAATCTAATATTGTCCGTGTTTCAGGCTTAAAGCCCAAGATATGCCAAGCCCGGCCCAAGTAGAAAGCCCATACGCCTACTAGTTGGTATTGGGTATAAATAGAACCCTCTCCCCACAAGGAGAGGGTGTTGGTTGCCATTTCATTCACTTGTGTGTGTGTGTGTAATCTTCCACCCTCACTTTCTCTCTCTAATAAATCTTTCATTTTTTCTTTCTCTCTTTCTAGCTTATTGCTTATTGGTATGGCTTATTGTTGTGACATGGGTTAAGTTTTTGGGATAACATTTGGTATCACTCGCCACGGGTGGGTTTAGTGTTTATTTCGTGGTATTGTATTGAGCTTATTTTCGGCTTATTTTTTTCTTTTACGTAGCTTACTCTATCGTTATATTTTTATTTTTTTTGGTTTTCATCATTTCCGTATCATTATATCTATTGATCTTGGGCTGAGCTTATTTCAAAGTTGGGCTAAAAAAAAATTCCATCAATACTGTTCACCACAGAAATAAGTGATAGTGCGTTTCACTTTGTTAAAAACTAAAGTGTGCATCTTTTGGTACAAAAACAGATTTGACAAGCTTATTTGCTCTATTTTTCGTGGCTAATTTTTGTGTTGGAAACTGCTTTTAAGAGCTTATCTTTCAAGCTTATTTTCAAAGTTTTTATATAGCTTTGTGGGTTAGTTTTTTTCTTATATAGCTTTTATAAAGCTTTAAAATTAACAACTTATCAACAAGTTTCTGGGTGGATTATTTTGTTTGTACACGGTGTGAAGAAGAAAGAACGGGTGCCAACAAGGTGTTTGATATTTTGTGTGAAGTGAACCGAACTAGTATTCACATTATTCAAATTTTTGGCTTATTTCTTAGTTGTGGTCACGTTTTTGTGGAACGAAACAAGTTCAAACTTGCCTGAAACAAGAGTCGAAGAAAGGTGCCAACAAGGTGTTTGATTTTTTGCGTGAACCGAACTAGTTCAACCCGATCGAGACCACCGAACTAAACCACCGATCTAGTTGTTTTCTTTTAGAACCGAACAAGACCACCGAACTAAACCACCGATCTAGTCTTTTTCTTTAAGACCTGAACAAGAAAAAAGTTCTTATGTAGTCAAAAACCCATTTAGGAACCGAACTAATTCAAACCAGAAAAATTCTACACGTTTAAAGTTTTTTTTGGTTTTATGGTTTCGTGTGACGTTCAACGACGGGACTTGAGACCTATACCATTGTGACCGTAATCCGTTTTCGATCGACGTGGTATATTTACTTTTAACCGACGATAATCGTATCATTCCGCGAGACCTAAAACATAATCGTTCCATTTTCTATTCAATTTTAAACGAAGATGATGATACAAAAAGAGGGAACACGTTTTTATTATTTATTATAATTTGAATTTTACACTTTTGGCCCCTCGACTTCTAAACAGTTTTTAATTTTAACGTCTAGGTTTTAAAAAGTTTACTATTAGTCCATCACTTTAAAACAACTTTAATTTTCACCTTTCATTTTCAATCAATTTTATTTTTAATCCTTAACTTTAAAATCATTTTCAATCTTATCCTTTAATTTTCAAACATTTTTTTTAGTTTTGTATTTTTCAAATCTTTTAGTTAACCTTTAGTTTTTAATTGCACCGTTCATCGTTTTAAGCTCATTTTTCGCCAACAAAAGCTCACGTACTTCAATTTCAACAACGATTTCAACAACAAATAATCATTGTTTCACGGTTTCTTCTTGATTTTGTAAAATCCCGCGAAAGATTCTATTCTTTTCTTGGTTTTAATCAAAGACTTGTAAAATCCCGTGAACATTAATTGATTTCAATCTACAACAATCACTTTACCTACTTAAGATCCGATATTCATTCACAACATCAAAATGTCAAATTCAAATACCAATTTGCGAACTCAATCATCAAGTGTTCTTCAGAATCACACCGTTTCTTCGTGTTCAACTTCTAAAGTTCAAGAGAAAACACAACTTTCAAGAATTAAATGCATGAACAGTCTTCGAGCAATTCAGTCACAACTCAAGTTTCTCATAGAAACTTTACAAGATTTTGGTAACATGCCTATCTTCAAGAGAACATTCTCTCAAGACTTGGATTTACTAGAAAATCATCTTACCAAAGAAATAATTTCTCAGACTGATTGCAAGACTACTTTGACAAAACTCAGAACAACGTTTGAAAATGCTTTCAGTTCAGAAATCAAAGCGCGTATGCAGAATTATACATGATATGATGCTCAATCATTTTACGATGCAATGATCTTTAACATGGATTCCCTCGGGAAATACATGCTTGAGTTAATTCTTCATCAACAACGAACTCCACAATTGTTGAAACAAAAGAAGTTGATGCAAACACAAGAAGATCATTCAAATCCAATTCCAGCATTGAATGTTGATTCATTGAAAGTTGATTTAGTTGTCATACAAAACACTTGTTCTGAGAAAGAAGACAGTAATTCAGAGACTGCATCCAGCAAATTAGTAAAGGAATGCAGCTTGAATTCTGAAACAAAAGATGTGCATGCAATCAAATACAAGATGTCAAAAGCAAAAGAAAGATGCATGGCATATTTTCGATCTCTTCATTCACACCTTCAAGTTCTTTCAAAAGATGACTTAAAAGGCACTCGCATCGAACATGGATTCAAACGGGCATTCATGTCACTCTTTGGTCAAGATGTTGATACTTTCACAAGAAACAAATGCTCCTCAACGTAGATCAACTACAAAAGCAACTTGACAAAGATGAATTTCAAGAAGATGGATCCATGACAGCCTTTTAGGTGGTAAACAACCAGTTCCAAAAGTTCATCGATTCAAAGTTTACATTGGATTATGACAGTCAAATGACAGACACGTACTTTGTTGAATACACTGGAATCAAGGTTCAACACTTCAGAGATACACTACTCCAACACCTGGGTAATGTTAGAATCTGTTGCTGAAAGAACACGTCATCAAGACAGTATGAAAGAAGGTGAAATAAAAGACAAATGCAACCAAGATATTAAATTGAATACCGGTACAGCATTGGATGCTTGATTTGGTTGACACAGGAAAGCTTATGACAGGACTCAAACCAGTGCAAGATGCACAGTCTAGCAGGTCAGGAATGAACAGATGCCTGAGATGCAATATCAACCCATTTATGATGAAGAGCCAATGGCTGAGGTATAACTGACTGCTGAATGTAATATCTTTGCTATAGGACAACAACATACTGAGCAACCTGAAATCATTGTTGAAGGTAGGGTTGACCAGTATCCTTAAACATCCATAGTAAAAGTCCATGCTTGATTCATCAACCTGATAACCAGACAATTGAATACACAAAACAAATTAAGCAAGAGACTGTGAGACAGTACCAACGTCAAATGAGCTGGATTGCTATTACGTCCGTTGTTTCGACTATATTTCATGAGAAAATCAAGTTATTTTAAATCTCCGCTGTCAACAACTACTGATGCATCAAAAAACTTCCAACAACAACCTGATTCAACTTCATCCACTTCAACTCTAGCTACAACTGTCACTGCTAATGGAAACTTCGATTTGTAAATATTTTTATTATCTCTTTATTTTTTATTTATAAAAAAAATTGAAAAAGAAAATACAAAAATATAAAACCAACAAAAAGATAAATAGAAAATATAACACCTAGAAAAACAAAATAAAAAAATCAGAAACTTTTCAAAATACAAAAGAATCTTCTCTGACATTCTCTTGAATCGATAACATTTACTACCTAGAATGTTTGATTAACATCGACACGGGCCATGTAAATGTAGTTCGTTAGAGGAGTTCCAAATCTTTCAAAACTTGTCATTTCTAAATTTTTCTTAATGACTTAGTCTACATTTTCATGCATAACTCGGTCGTCTGAATGTAAATAGGGAAGTGTACTACGCTTTCAGCGCACATACCTCTAAAATAGAAAAAAGTCTTCTATCATGTGTTTTTAAAAACGTTGAACACAATTTTTTTTTCAAAAAGAACCATTCAATGTCAAATTAGTCCTAACAATAATAATTCGTTAGTTTTTCCATAAAAAGTGGTATTAGTTAATAATTGTGTATTCAAGCACTCCCTTCCTCGAATTAATTTTCAAAAATTGAAGTATCGTAGAATGTCAAGTTTATGTAAATCAAGATTTCTGAGAAGAAGTTTTTTTAAAACAAAGCCTTTAAAGTGTTGTATACCTCTCATCATGTCCATTTTCTATTGTAGCGCAAACACATTTTGTGGAAATTAAAATGTGAAACTTTAATGTCATTAATAATATACATTTTTCACTAATGCATCTCATTCCGTCTTTAACATTTGTGGTGTCATATCAATTATTCAATCCAATAGTCAAGTTTAATACATATTTTATAAATCCCACAGATAATGTTGAATGTGTGCATCCAGAAAATGAATTCCATGCAACTACGTAGTATAATTTTTCTCCCACCCGTGAAAAATTTTCATGTAAAATTTGAAATCAAATGGTTATTTCAAATACTAAGTGAATTATTAATTAAATAAGGGAGGAAAATAGTGATTAAAAATAAGATATAGAATAATGTATCTTTAAGACGCTAAGGGCAACTCTTTCCTCATTGGCCTAAACAAGTTGAAATCTCGAGCAACATGAATAGGGGAGTATTGAAAATAACAATGTCAGAAAATGGTTTTATGGTTCGATCTCATACCCAACAACCTGATAATTTCACGACGATTCTGAAGTCATAAGGTGGTTAGGTTAGGTATAAGTCCTACGATCTAACCAGAACTGGAGGGATCTACCCAAGGACACTCCATAGTTAGAAATAGCAGTCCTTAGGTATGAATGGAGAAGAATGTGTATAAGGGAAAAATGCCGACTAAGATTGAGCTAACACTGGAACAATCACAACAAGGTGTTAGTAATGACGTCTTGGTAAGCATTGAAGGGGTTGAAGAATGAAAAAGAAATGTATGGATAAAGGGTGAAAAGAAAGAAGCCCTCCTACGACAACTTAAGGCAGAAACGGGTCAATACATATCGATCAAAATCACAAAATGATTGTTGAATATTCTGAAGACGACATCATGGACCCTAGGATGCAATGCACAAACCCTTCCCAGCCATTCGGGTTTCTCTCAAAAGAAACTTGTCTCATTTGTCACGGAGATACACACGTTATCTATTGACATCTCACTCCGAGATTATTGGATAATGAATAGTGCAGTCAGCTCCAGCCGCACGATTACTAAAAAAAAAAGTGCATAACTCGAGTCAAGAGCCAAGAAGAGATCAAAGTATAAATCTCATTAAGGACACCAAGAATGACAAAATACACCATTGTTTAAACACCATAAATTCACAAGTTGTAACAAAAGTCCTACGCATTATCCTGAAGTATCTTTCCAGACTACCGAGTGATACTTAATCTTCACATGAAGATGGAAATCCTGCTTGAGCAACATCAAACAAGCTCTTGGAAGGTGACCTGGCAAGATTCTATAAGAATCCAAAGCTTGTGATTAACTAATAATAATTATGGTCCAGTAAATGAATTGATAATTAACAGAAAGATAGTAACATCTGATTCACACTTCCAATATACGGTGTTGTCCTGCTTTGAAAACGTTCCGGTAATGAGAACTACAGACATGGTGAGATCTAAATACATCTGTGTTAGAACAGAATCCTAAGCTTTGCGAGCTGGAAACCCTGTCAAGTCTTTCTTTAAATCTACCTATCAATGTATATATTATACTATAAAACGGGAAACTGGAGGATATTCAACCGAACTCAGATGAATGACAACGCCATATTCATCTTTTATCTAAGCTAACATTGAATATTTTTTCAAGATAAGACGACGGTGTGGTATCTCATTCCAGCGAAGTCAGATTCATAAACCACATGCTCATACTCAAGCTTTTAAAGTCAATCGTTCAACATCAAGATAGTTGATTCTAAACTTTCCCATCATCAAAGAGCCTCAAAGTCAATTAAAGAATCATATTTTAGGAAGATTGTTAGACTTATAATCATATATGTCAAACCAGAATGTAACAAGTATGAGCATGTTGGTCAAGAGCACAAGTTGATCAAGGAAGTCAAATCAAGATGATTCAAGTCAAGGAGATGATGCAAGATAAAGGCTCAAGAACAAGATCACAAAGCATGAATGAACAAAGCCATTACAAACAAGACAAGACCAAAACAAGGCAATGCATAAACGTCAAAAGTCATATCTTCAAAGTCAGGGGAGACAATGATAAATCAAAGCAAACTCCTACAAGAATGTCATCAGTGGTACGGAGGAAAGTTGAGAAGAAGAGACCTCAACGATTTAGGGGAGATTGTTAGCTTAAAATAGATAAGTCAACCAAGAATGTTATCGGTCTAAGAAAGTCAATCTAGGTCTTGTATTGTAATAGGCTAGTCGGGTTCAACGGGCTTGAATTGTAATCTAATATTGTTCGTGTTTTGGGCTCAAAGCCCAAGATATGCCAAGCCCGACCCAAGTAGAAAGCCCATACGCCTACTAGTTGGCATTGGGTATAAATAGAACCCTCTCCACACAAGGAAAGGGTGTTGGTTGCCATTTCTCACATTTCATGTGTGTGTAACCATACCATTCTCTCTAATCTAATCTTTCTCTCTTGTTTCTCTCTCTAGTTTCTCTCTCTACATCCTAGCTTATTTTCTACTCAATCTTGCTTATTGGTATGGCTTATTGTTGTGACATGGGTTAAGTTTTTGGGATAACACTACACAATTGGGTTTCACGTACTTGATCTCATTAACGAGCTTATCATATTAAAAAAATATGCCTCCTTTTCTAACCCTAATCAAATTGTGTTAGTTTTTAATTTTGTGTATGTATATGTTGGTTTATGTTTTTTCCAGTTGGTTATCTTCTTTGTTTTGTTTTAATGTATATGTTTTTTCTTAAAATCTTAATGAATCTGTGTTAATTTTTTGATTTTGTGTATGTGTATGTTTGTTTTGTTATAGTATATAAGACATTCTATTGCTCTAATGGTTATACATGCTTGGATCATGGAACAAAAGCGCAGGAGCTGGCAAACATATGGGGTTAGTGTTCTCTTGGGTCACGTGGGTTCGGCAATTGGTCAAAACTGTTTGGGTTGAGACATGTTATTTTTCTTAAGGACCAGGTTGACCCATAAACATGTTTTCCTATTTTATAAATGATGAGTGCATTAAGTTTGATTATGAAAAAAAATATAAAACACCCATTTTCATTGTTTTTTTTTTTTTTTTTTATAAATAACAACAGTAATCAAATTTATGTATAATTAAACGCTTTAAGATTTCAACGTGTTTGAGATAAAACATAAATCGACCACTTCATAATTAAATAGTTTGGAATTGCTGATTGGTCCTCTGTCTATCTCTCTCACATGTCAAGATTTGTGTATGTTTACTAACAATATGAATTTGATGGGTCTTAAGGAAGACTATGGTCAAATTGGGACAAGTTATGGCTAGGTTTAATGCAAAGGTGATGTACAAGCCAACTTGTTATGAAAATTGTGTGCTCTATGTCTCATATGATATTGTTGCTGTGGGATGGGGAGGGGGAAAAGGCTTCTAGAAGTCTTTTGTTATATAACACAATACCTAGTGAAATATATGAAAGTTACAACTTGTAGATTTTAGATAAAAGATGTTTACTTGCAAGTATTTGTGTATTGTTTCATTTTCTAATGCACAAATTGTAAAGTAATATTAACTTGGGCAAATTTAATAAAACTTTTGGTATTGGGTACACTCGTGGGTATTTATTGAAGCTAAACGCAACTTATCGCGAAACGTATACACTTTACGTATCCGATAAAAATAAAATGAACAAAGACCATAATTATTCTCAAAATAATTATTTAATACTTGATTGATGTAAACGCTTAATTGTTTGACGCCCGTTTACATTGCACGCTAATTTTTAGCTTACGTGATTTAACTTAACGTTTACGATTTAAAGCAAACGCGTACAATACAAAAAAGTACATTGTAGATTTATCGACGTCGTCAATGACTTGAAAACACGGGTTGTTATAAATTTATTGTAACATGTGCGTATATACCGTCTAATAATCTGAAATGTAACAGGTACGCATATACCGTCTAATAATTTAATTACATGGTAGAGGCTTATGTGCTATTACGTGATTCCATCTGCGCTGCTACCTTTGAGCTTTTTTATACTTATTTCTCTTTTCCTTAATCATTGCTAACGACAACCCTTACTGCTGCAACCACTAAATAATTTTCATGGACTAACAAGTTTAAAAAAATTAGTTAAGCGTATACATTATTGTGATCATATGATGAGCTTAAGACTATGCACATTGACATAATGCTAACTGAATTAGTACTGACCCAAATGCAACTTATGTATCCAAATTCCTACTATTGCTCTGTATGTTTCTATTTATACTGTTAGCCCACATAATTTTAGATAATATCTTATTGGTTGGATCATCTTTGGTTGGCAAACCTAAAAGTCCGACGGGAAAAGCAGAAGCTACACCATTGCGGGATGATAATGGCTGGTGCTCCTCAGATACTACAGGATACTGCATAAGGTGCGAGAAATTTAACTCAAATTGGTTACAAAACAAGAAACTGTAGTTTCTATCAAAACTGAACCAAAAAAGTTGCGATTTCACATTATGCAACAATTCAATAGAGTACGCTATAAAAAGAACACTAACATGTTACAATTGGGATGAATGGTTCCAGTCTACTCGATTTGAAGAACAGCAACAACCTCCCATTTTTACAAACTTGATTATTTTATCGAATTGAAGCTATTACCAATAATCTCATTGCTTTCTGTTCTCACGCAAAGGAAAATACGTATCATAATCAGAAGTTAACGATTGCATACAAGAAAGGTAAAATAACGAATTGCACGAAACAACATCCATGACCATGAAAATCAACTAAGATGCTAACAAAAAAATAGCAAACTGGCACAGAAAAGTACTTGGCTTATGCCACATAACAGATGTCTAACTATATGACTATATCAGAAGAAAAAAGACCTGGTGCACCAATGTTCCGTTGTCTTGTAGTAAAAGGGAACTTATTGCAAGTATCTTGAACTTAACCCGTGACCTTCCAGACACAAAGGATTAACCTTGGTGTAACAAGAAAGATATATGTACTAATTTGCAGGGTAACATCTTACAATCAAGTGCATAGTCAGAATTTGCTTTTTAAGACTGCGATTTTGAGCCAAATTTTCCATATGTACTGTACCCCTACAACTAACCTAGGCTTTGATTAGGTTTTTTCATGCAACAAGTATCCACAGCTCGAAAAAGTTGAGCAATGACCGTGGACCTTTATTGAGAAAAGTGTATGGTGAATGCATCATTATGATAGAAAGAACCTTCTTGGAAATATTATATGGTTTGACGTGACTATCATCATATGTTCTAATCAGTTTTCTTACTATTTTGTTCAGGCCAACTCAAAGTATCAGAATGCTATCATACACGTTTTTAATGGAAACTGGAAAGCAAATGTTAAGAAATATAATTTTTGTTTCTTAGGGTTTCTTGACTTGATCGTATGATATATTGTTCTTAAATGATTCTTAGACAATAGCGTTCTTCATTGTGACTGAGTTTAAGGACGTTCTTTGTTAGGGTGGTCTGCTTAAAAGTGTTGATGAAATCCGTAGACAAGATTCAAGCTTATTCGCCATGGTAATTTCTTATTCTGTATTGTAGCATATGTTCTACATGCCTATTTGATAAGAAAAAACATCTTAAACTGAGAAAATATTTATAGCACAAGCTACTCTCACTTTCTCAATTCATATACTTTTTCATGCTCGCCCTACTCCTCTCATAATTCGTTAGCAACTAAGTAATTAAAATGCCAGTGTTTCTACATGGGAATTAAAGGACCTTCAAAGAGTGTTTCTTCTTTCCAAATGTATTTCACATATCCCTTCCTTTTCAAAATGTGTGTCCTGTGTATCTTGACATACATTCAGCATGAATTCAGATATAATTTCAATCTTAATATGTGCTAACTGATTTCTTCCTTTAGTATCCTTTAGGCTCCCTTGTCTTATATTCAACACCAAACTTATTCTTTGCAAAGTTTTAAAGCCTTCTATGCAAGTCAAAACATATGCATCTCTTTCATCTAATCAATGAAACACAAATACAATCAAACAAAATCGGCCAAATAAATAGTGCAAGTCTCATTAACAAATTAGACCTGAGAGTTTATGTAGTATATTATTATCCTGTTAAATGCTGATGTTTATATTTGTTATACTAAAAGTATTTAGAATTAGCAGGTGTCTTTACCTCCAGGATTGCAAACGAGAGTTGATGCTCATTTAAGGGAATGCCATTCTCATAAAGCAACGTTTATGAATGGTTAGATGATTAAATAAGTATTGTGATTTGGACGTTTTAATATGTTTAGGCTTCTACAAGTGTGATGGTTGTCTTAGTCTTTGGTTCATGTAGTCCTATCAGTTTCTTCCATTGGCTGGAATTTGTTCTGATTTATTGTTCTACGGTTCTACACCCACCGTCTTTAAAGTTATCGTTGCCCATTCACGGTTATGAGGTTGGTTGTTGTGACAACACGGTTGACTCATACAAAACAAATGGTTATTTTATTGGTTAGATTTTTTGATATGGAATTGGCGGATGTAGTGTTGCTGCTGCTCCTTATCCCTGCAAGGTTAAGGTGGTCACATTTGGTAAATGTCTTATATATCTCTTATGGATAACGATCTTTGCAGATCTTAAAAATGCAAGGATAAGGTGGCCATATCATTCCAATCTAATAACAGTAACAGGAACTTGCAGGAGAAAGAAAAGCATACCTATTCAAAAACACATGATAAAAAAGAGTACTGCAGAAAGTCGACTAATTGTACCAAGAAAGCATGATAAAGACAAAAAGTTCACTTTTGAAAGAATGGGTCGACAGTTGTCAGATTTGGGGCTTGAGCCATCGAAAGCACTTGATAGGGTACGAAGCAAGTCTAGGGGTCGTAAGAAGGAGAGGTCATCTGACCATGGTGGTGATGAAATGGATGTGGATAACGATGGTTCAAACAAGAAGTTAAGGCTGAGGTCATTGTCAAGGTCTGATGGGCTGAGGTTTTATATTGCTATCATTATAAGGTTCAAGTTGGTTCCGTGTAGTATTTTAGTTTAATCATGTATACTTTGGGGGTCCTTATGTACATTGTGTTATTGTACTTTATCATATATATAAAATTAAAATGTATAGTTTGTAAATAATATATATTTTATAGTTATATTGTCGTACTATATAGTTTTGTATGTATGTTGGTTATCGAGCATTTTAGTCCATTGATTATAAAGATTTTGTTAAGCATTTAATATTTTTCTCCACAATAAAGTTTATGGACTTTTCTTACGGTTATTAAGGGCATGACCTTATTTACATTTTAACATAACTTAATGTTCCTTTATTTTAGATTACGGCGGTTAACATTATTTCATGTGGATTTTATCAAGCATACATAAGCTTTAACATTTATCTAAGGATTTTTTAAGCTTTATGCTAAGTTATTACATCATTTTTTACAAGCTCCAATTATCTATTCTATAACATGAATTTATGTATAAGTTTTAAAAACCAATAATTACCAAAACAAAAAATGTAAACAATAATTACAAGACATGCCCGCCCATCGAGCGGGCTTAGCCACTAGTATATATATATATATATATATATATATATATATATATATATATATATATATATGGATGGGATCATGAGAAAACTTCATCTCGGTGGAAAACCTAGAAAACCACTTCCCAACCGTTAGATCAAACCTCCTTCCCCTCCCTTTTTTACACCAAACTACAGGTAACATTTTATATTTCTTAAGGTTAGTTGTGTAATTTTTCCAAAGATCATAATGCCTAAATGTTTTTCATTTCTTTCTTTCTATTACTACAGATCGATGCTTCTTTCTCTCTCAATCCAATAAACACGACTAAACAATCAACAAATCAATCAAAATAATATTCACCTAGTTACAGAGATTATTATTTCTAGTATCCACACGATCAAAACTACAAACCATATCTGTTAACAGATTCAATAATTATCACGTTCTAATGTCTTAAATCGCCTATCAAAGTAAGTCTTAAAACCTTTCTGATTATAATTGTGTTACTCTTTTTATCAAGTAGCGAGTATAAAGCTTATCATGTTGGTTATAGTTTTATTTACACATATTATTGTTTGTTATGAGTTAGGTTATTGTTTTATGAGATTTGATTTGGTAATCATCATCTTTTGTGTTTAGATGTATCGATTTTAAATGTTTATTGACTTGATTCATTGTATAGAATAGTTATTTTGAAACTAATTTGAGAAATAAATACATGAAAAACATGTTTACATAAAATGCACACCAAGTGTTTGATAAAATGTCTGAATGGGATTTTATAATTGCGATGCACTAATTTTGCACTATGATGCCCTAATTTTTGTGAATAGATTTTAGTTGCACTCTCATGCCTTGATTTTTCATGAGTGAAGTAGCAAACCAGTTATAATGAAATTTTATAACTGTGATAAACTAATTTCTATTATAATACATGAATTTTTCATCATTTACTCTTTGGAGGATTAAATGCAGTGATTTCGACATATGTAGTTGGTCATTCAACCCATTGGTCACCGCGTGTTCAACAGGATCATAATTTGATTTAAGAGAACTTGAACTTTGTTCCCGGTTCTATTATCTGTAAAGAAAAGGAGAGTTCACGGTGAATTATACTGGTTGTTATTAAGTTTAGGTAATTAATTAGGTACTAGTTTTTTTTGAACTTAGAGTATAAGTGTAGGTTATTTATCGATTTGATCATGTGATGATTAGTATGGTATTTGCGGACCGTATGCTTGTTTTTTTGATTTTTTTGTAAATTTTCGTTTATTAGGACTCAAAATTTAGGATTTTTGTTAATTAAATTAGCAACAAATTTCTTAAAGGAGTTTCATAAATTTTGATGAATGTGTAGAATGAATTATTGGAGGATGATATTTCGACTGTGACAATAATAATGATTAGATGTTTATATGTACGATCTTTACATTTAAGATGTTGGTTTATATAATGATGAGATCTATCATGGATAGCCTAGTCTAGATGGCACAATGCTTGTTTGAAGCAACTAGTGTGATCACGGTGTGGTGGTGGATTTTCTGGAGGGTTAGGGTGTGGTATGGGGAACTTGAACTTGAACTTCAAAACTATGCTCTATAAGAATAAACAGATTAAATGAATAAGTTTGTCATATACCGTCTTACTTTTGACATTTACATGCGAACATGTATGTCTAAAATCACTTATTCCGATGACCTATATTGTTTTTTTGTCATTAATAATGATGGGCACCGTAAATAAAAGCATTATTGTTTTTTAGTAAAATTTTCTTAAGTAATTTACTGAAAAATGTAGGGGCATCAGCTACACCACCTGACATCAGCTACACCACCTGCTTTTATTGGTTTTGTTTTCCGACCTTTTGGGGGTCCAACACGAGAATATGGCAACTGGGCTAAGGGCGTCAACAAGTGCATAAGGGAGAGTTCATGGTGGAAGTCTGATTGCTTTGCTAGCAGAAAGTGAAAGTAATGGTGGCTGGAGGAAATGTTGTCGCAATACCCCCTCGGAAATGGATATAAACCGGTTTGTAGGACTTATCAATCCTGCAGATTGTTGTTTGTTTTCAGTGTTTGTCTAAGCAAAAGATTGTGTGTGATTATGGTCACGTATGAATAAGTGAAAATTAGCCAAGTATTTAATTTTCCAGTTTGGGTCATTTCCGATATCATTGTACATATGACAATTGCACCATGTTCTTTGTTAATATGTCCTTTGTTATGTTCTTTGAAACAAGATGTTATTCAGTGTCGCAGTTCCTTTGATGCGAGATTAAATAAAACCACATTCCACACCTGAAAGTTATGGCGGATTTTAGGAAGCTTTTTATTTTCTAGAGTCATGTAATTATCATACACCGTGTTGATTGTAGAACCACTATAAGTTTCGACCAGATCAGACCTTGTCGTTATTATAATTCAACGTCCACATTCAAGATACCATCGGTTGAATTTGAAACTTATTTACAGTAAATGTTTAATTCATTCATCAACAGTGGATCATATTAGGGGGAATATACATAAGTCCTAAAGTATGGACACACTTGATTAGGTGTCGTTTCTAGAAAAAGAATTTTGTGTACATAGTAGACGATACACAAACAAATGCACTAAAATATACAAACGGATGCACTAAATTATAAATATTGCTACAAAATAATGTTATTGCTAAAAACATCAACCTACACAGAAGCAAAATAGAAAGGAAAAAAGCAATATATAATTATATTCTCCCACTAAAATATACAAACGGATGCACTAAAATATCCAGAATTGTATTATATACAAACGAATGCACTAAAATATACAAACGAATGCACTATAAACACAAGACTACTTGAAGCGTTTGGTGGCAATTACTACCCATTCCAACTGCTATCAAAGGGCATACCATCCCTCCAATTCTGCCTATTGTTGTAGCTATTCCAACTCCAGTTGCTCTTAAGTTTGTTGTATACATCTGAAATGTTGTAAAACCAATGATAACGATAAGATAACATCTCAGAGCATTAGGTAAATCAAAAGAACAAGTGAAATCCAGTAGACTTGCATGAGAGAAATACTACCAAAATGTGGATAGCCCATAATAAGAAAGGGATCGTCCTCTTCCTTTATCTGTGCGAATAAACCCACAAAGATGTTTACAATATATACATATGTTGAATTGTATTCTGCTACCTAAACTAGACCTTTCGAGCTGGATTGACAGTATCCTTATCTTTGTTTCGTTTGTTGGTCTTTTTCTGCTGCAATAAAGTCACCAAATTAGCAAAAATTCTTTTAGATTTGGATTTTCCACGAGTGTGCAAAACTTATACTCATAACTGTAAAACTGATTCATTCAGATGCCCTTAAATCATACAAGCGGATGCCCTTAAACAGACAGATGCACTTAAACAGACAAATGCCCTTAAATCATACAAGCAGGTCCCCTTAAAGCATACAAACATATGCCCTTAAATAAAATAGACGCCCTTACTCAAACAGATGCCCTTAAATCATACAAACAGATGCCCTTAAATCAGACAAACAGGTACCCTTAAAACAATCATATGATCTGATATAAGCAACATATTTTACACAAAAAGTTATGTCCACATCACCAACACAAAGTTGAGTCTGGTTCATGGTACGCTTCACACATGTAGAACTTTGAACGGATTGTATAAAATTTA
>BQNB010003258.1:33544-116477 GCA_026074375.1 Tanacetum coccineum
GTCTCTATATATCACAAAAATATAGAATCCAACGATCTGAGTATGATATTTTCTTAAGATTAATTGAATAGTATCTCCATATTGATATCAATTTTTGTACATTTATTTAGTCCATATCAAACATTATGTATGAGAAACTGATATATGCATAAAAATCATGCCAATTAACCAATTAAAAGTATGGGAAAAACATAAAAGACAAAGATAACCTAGGAAGGAATTAAATAGATGATAGTACCTTTACACCAATTGGTTTTTTAGTGCCATTCTTCTACGCCATACTTTGCTTAGAAGCTATCTGTACATTCCGTACGAATTGAGTTATATGATCACTAGATTTTGTCTTTTGACTGGTAGTTGTTCTTGCCGATGCAGTTTATTTTATGCTAGTCAGAGAAGTAGTATGTTCGCCAACACCTATTTTCTTAGTTTCTTTACTAATCATTCAATTTTCCAAGTGATTTTAGGTTGTTGAACCTACAAAGTTTTTAAGTACAATTTATACCATATTTGAACACACAACAAAATTTATATGGTAGTAAACATTTTCTTCTAAACACTAGTATACATAGTTTTAACTGCTCAACTATTATTTTTGGCTGAACAACTAGCGTATTCACGATGCACTGATCATAGAAACATATGACCTTAATCAAACGATGCCCTTAAATTATACAAACAGGTGCCCTTAAATCATATAAACAGACGCCCTTAAACAAACAGATGCCCTTAAATCATACAAACAAATGCCCTTAAGTCATACAAACAGATGCCCTTAAAACAATCAGATGTTATTTCATGAAACAAATAGATGCCTTAAATTAATTTATGATGCTTTAATCTCACAAAACACGTTCTTTAATCACACAAATAGATGTTTAGTGCATGATGCTTTAATTAAAATAATAGATGCTCTAATCATGAATCCATTATTTACTAACCTTGCTAACAAAAATCAACTAATTTTTTAAACTGATGCTTTGATCCTTATAACATATTTAAACATTAATCATACATACATATGTTTTAATCTATAAAAAAAGATACTATAACATATTACATACACAAATGTGTATTGCTAAATAGAACCTGAATTATTTGAATAATCATTATTAGTTGAACAATCATTATGCAATATTAGATATAGATACCCTATTTTTTAATGCAGATGCCCTAAAATGTACATAAAATTAGTATATTGCCAAACACCGCTTAATAATCCTCATGCAATATTCCTTACAGATGTACACAAATTATTATATTGCCAAACACCACCAATGTTTACTACATCGCTAAATAATTCCTCTGCGGTATTACATACAGATGCCTTATTTTTTTAAATACAGATGCACTAAATGTACATAATTATTATATTTGGCAAACACCCCAATATGTATTAAATGAGTTCAATATTTCCAAACACACAAAAATGTCAAATAAGTTTGAATAATCCTTATGCAATATTAGTGTATTCGAAACATATAAAAATATCAAATGAGTTTAATAATCCTTATGCTATGATCCATACGGGTGCATTATTTTTTATAATGCAGATGCACTAAAATATTCCATACAGATGCCTTAATATTTTATCTGGATATTCATATTTACTCATAGTTATTTTAATACGGATGCACTAAAATATTCCATACAGATGCCTTAATATTTTATCTGGATATTCATATTTACTCATAGTTATTTTAATACGGATGCACTAAAATATTCCACACAGATGCCTTAATATTTTAATACACTAATCAAACACACAAAGGCTCAAACAGTTTGACGGATTAATCATATTGCCTACTCATACTCAATAGGATGCCTTAATGTATCACATGATGCAATAATAACAATCAATGATGCCCTAAGACATTATTCTTAATGCATTAATGGGTGTGTATAGCAATACACTAATCTATCACATATCATAATATTTATGACATACAAGGAAACAAACAAACAGATACCTTAGATGATTGCAGTATGATTTTATCTAATAAACATGTTCTCTTTTCATTAGATTTTTTATGATACACTAATGCCTTAATACAATCTTAAAAAGGATTTCCTAATACAGTCTTAATACATACGTACTAAACAAACAAACTTCTACCCTAATACATAATTAAAATAGATACCTTAAACAAACAAACAAACTGATGCCCTAATACAATACTAAAACAAATGCCTTAAACAAACAAACAAACTGATGCTCTAATACAGTCTCTAAACAGATGCCTTAAACAAATAAATTGATTCCCTAATACAATATTAAAACATATGCCTTAAACAAAAAAACAGATGCCCTAAACTTTTCACACAATAATAACGTGTAACCTGATGCTTTAAATATACACACATATTCTCTAAGATGTCATATCATTCAATAATAAACATATATGTTGCTAATTAATGCATCACAATTATAAAATCTCATTCAGACATTTCATCAAACACATGGTGTGCAACTTTAATAAACACATTTTGCATGCATTATTTTGTCAAATTTGTCCAATATCTTGTAGAAAACATGATGATATGATTGTAAAATTTCAATAAAACTTTAAAAATCATTGGATCTTTGATTTAATTTTGAAAAAACTAAAAAAATTAGAGCACTTACAAGTTAAATCTTGGTTATCTTAATTATCAGGTGATTCACGAATCTATTAACAAACATCAATGTTGATCATCTTTAAATCAATAAAACGATTGATATAAAAAAACTAGGGCACTCACGAATCGAAATTTTCTTTTTTCTCCATATTTTTATAATCTGATAGGAATTTAGTGCGTGTTTGATTAATTTTGTAATTTTTTGATCGGAATTTTTAGTTTGTTGTTTGATCGGGGTGTGAGTCAGGTATGTGTGTGTGTGGAAGAGTGTGTGTCAGGTATGAGTGTGTGTGTTACGAATGAGTATGGTGTATACTAGTTTTCCCCACCTTTTTTTGTTAATTTTTTACTTTCTACCCTGAAGTTTGACATATTGGCAAACTCTACCTTGTAGTTTTGTTTTCTAGGTTTTCTACAAATATCATGTTTTCTCTAGAACTCATCCCTATATATATATATATCTATAACATATATATGGGGCTAACTATGACTGGATTAATATGAATTAGTGACATGGCGCCACCTCAAAGATGACATGGCACCCACAATTTATTAAAACCTAATATACGCATCCACAATTCATTAAAACCTAATATACACACCCACGATGCATCCTTTTTGGAAAAACCCTAATGATCCTTCTTAATTTAACCTCAAATTCTTATCCAACCTTTAATAATAGTTTTAGGTCGAGTATCATTACAACGAATATAAGCTTGGTTGTAAGGCTTCTAAGGGATGGAGTATTATTTACTTTGTTTTGTTTTTTGTAATTCGTTTGTTAATACCTAATTTTTTGTTGACTCACTGTATAAGCTTTGTGTTATGTGATATGTAGCCATGGAAAAAAATTAATCTTCTCATTGAGCATTGGAAGTCTATTGTAGGCAGTTTAGTTTGTCAGGTACTTTCATCAATTTTTGTATTAATTATTGATCTTTAGGTTAATTTGTACATTATATGATAATTTCTTTGACCTAATTAGCTCTTTATTAAGATTGTTGATTAATGATGTATTCATAAAAGTTGTTATGTAAACTTTTTTGGTCACGTTTTGGTATTATTTTATTTCAAAATTAGTACTACTAATATGAATGTTCATCATCATGAAATATGATCTAATCCATATAAGGACGACAAAATGGTTCACGCCTATTGAATTAGCCGACCTCGCTTTTCTATTATGTTTCCGCCTCCTGTCATGTAACCCATGTTGTGGTTCATACCCATTAGTTGGACCTTTGATCACAAAATTTTCAGGGGATTAACACCATATGCATGATACGTAGTAAAAAATTTGAAACTTTTTGAAACTTTTTGAAATTTCATATATATTGTAGTATGAAATCTGAACTCATTTTTCATGTACAGTAGTTGCAGGCGGTATCATCGTAAAAAAGGAAGCATCGCATGTACACACAGAAGTTGTCATAGCCTTGAGCCCTTTTCTCCTTTGTGCAGTAGTTACATTCTGAGGCACACATCTACTGATTTGTGAAATTTTGTACTCAGCCTACATATTATAGTAAATGCTCTTATTGATGATCCCCGATTCTATACACAGGTAACTTACGAATCCTTCAGAGTAATATTGTTACTAAAATTATAATTTTTTAAATTTTATGTATTACGCGTTTCTTGATAGGTGACACCTGATGAACAAAATGAATATTCCCGCTCCATTTCGTGCAGCACTGTCGACACCACCTCTACCTCATTCAGCACCTGCACCACTTCCACCACCACCTCCTGTAGATAAACACTCTATCTTAGGACATCTCTCAAGTGGTGAATCAGAGTTTGAGTCTTCAGATGAGGTGCAGTTTCCAAGGTATATAACGGGTAAAAATAGGCTCGGGTTGGAAAGGGTTGTCTTTAGTGCGGGTCATAATACATTTTTTTCATCTTTGTATAGGTCATTTCCAAATTTAAAGCTCTAATGTCAGAGGACTCCAATGATCTCGATAGTCACTCCTATTTGCTGGATGACAATATCGGGTATATTTACAAGCAAATTTATGTTAAAATGAATGCAGAAACTTTGTGTGAATATGATAACACACCTTTTTAATGCACCACTTGAGGACTCTGAGACTGCTATTGGGGTTGGAACCGTAGGCTCATCCGAGGCAATTAACCGTAGGCTCATCCGAGGCAATTATACTTGCTGGACTTGCTTTCAAAAGAATCTGGCAAAACAAAATGAGAGTTGCTGGTAAACCTTGTGACAAACCTAACCTTGTCACTGGTGTCAATGTTCAAGTAAGCAAAATGTTCATTTTTGTTACATACTAAAGACCGAAAGGTTCATGTTTCTAGCTTTTCTTATTACTTTTATAAATTTGATAAAGGTTTGCTGGGAGAAATTTGCAAAGATATTTTGAAGTAGAGTTGAAGGAAGTAAAGTTAAGTGAAGGTTATTATGTCATGAAACCCGAGATGGTCGACGAAAACACCATCTGTGTTGCTGCTATTTTGGTTTTGACCCTCAATGGTGAGCTTGAAGACGTTAAGCGCTTGAATAATGGTTATAATTTCTCAAAATATTTTTTATATTACTATTTAATACCTCAAAAGATATTTTGAGACTGTCATACATTACAAAAACTCATATTCACATGACATTACTCTATGATAAAAACTATTTTCTCTTTGAATTCGCAGGTGTGGCTCTACAACATTGGGGTGGGTTTTCTTATATATCCGGTTGAGAAGATATGTGTTGATTCTGATAAACTCTTGACAATATGAAATTTCCATAATCATCTTCTTTACCAAAGGATGCAAGGCTAGGAGCCATTACAATCTTGCATTTGCTTGATGTATCGCACCCCTTTTCAACACCAAAATAAATTAAATGGTCTGATATACTGTTTCAGAGAGACTGATCTGAAATATTCAGCAAGTAGTTTAGATTTTAGTTTCTATGATAAAATCTTCTCAGATAAAGATACAATGAAAACAGTACGTACATGTGGCGCATTCCATCTATATACTTTGAAACGGGTCATTCAGGTTCTATCTAATGCATAAAAACAGGTTCAATTCGTGTATTTTTAATGTATACAAACGATCCTAATTCAACTTTTTTTAAAATAAAATATTATACTATGGTTGAAATAGTTTAACTTCTGTAGTTATGAATATACATTCTAATAATGTTGTTCTACATATAGAAAAGAGTAACTGTACCTGCTACAACCAATGTGTCCTTCCAAGTTCGTCTTGAAGATAAAACCAGAGCCACGGATGAGTGATTGTCACTACATTGGCTAAGGCCGATGTTCCCCCATACAGAAAGGATTTCAAAGGAGGTAAACCAAAATAATTTGTATTTAATTTAAATTCAGGTACCGAGTGCGTCATATCTTTAGAGCAACCCAACAGATCAGTAGGTGAGAGAACTAATAGCCTATGTAATTTTGTCTTTAACTTTGTTAATAGGAAAGAAAAGAGAAGGTTGGTGAAAGGATAGCAGCCCTTCAGCAGCTTCTCTGACCATACGACAAGGTACACTGAAATCTCGATGATCAACATCATACAAACGGTATATATAATTCCTCTCTTAATTGGTTCATCTTATTTTTATTAATAACCATGATTAATGAATGGATTGTTTCTTGCTGCAGGCATCATTCAAACTACAATGGTGTAACATAGGTGATAAAGATGATCGGCATAAACATGACATAGTCTCGATTGAAAAGGGAAACATAACAACAACGGAGCACAACAATAAACAGGCATGCTTTTTATTATGAAGTAGTGGATTTCTGGTAAAACCATAATAGTTTATCTTTAGACTAAAATTCATGGTTAACACTTTCATGAAGAATATGAGATTATGCCTTACATTCGAGGCTATTCTTATGTGCTATATTATATTGTTTTTTTCTTTCAGATTTCTCTTAAGTGGGAATCTCCTGTGTCAAAGTCCTTTGCGCATAAATGGTCAGGTAGACTTGATAATGTGACTTTCGCTTCTTCTATATATTTGTAAGCAGATCATCTATCTATACAAAACTAACACTAGATCTTTAATTTATTATGATTCATTATGTTGGTGTGAGGTTTGATAATGATAGATAAGACCTTCATTCTTTCAGATTAATTTAACCTCATTCTTTCTTGACATAGGTAATCCGTCAATCTGATGAAAATGAGCAACAATTACTTGAACTTTTATATAAATAAACTTTACATTTAGGATGTGTTTGTTTGGTGGGGTTTGCGGGAATGGAATGGGTGTTATAGATCAGAATGATTTTTCATATATTGGGTTTTGATTAAAAAATAGGATTTAAAACCTATAGATCCTAGCCCAGTTACACCCTTTATCAATCCTATTTACAAAACAAATGCCACTTCATTAAACGTAATTCTTTTCTCCAAGCAAAAACATAGTCTCGTGTAATTCTAAAGTCAAATCAAACTTTTTTAGCTAAAAGAAGTTTTGACATGAAAATTGATCAAGTATTTTTTTTTCCACCTGCAAATTCATTATTACCAATAGTACACGTGCTTTTACGATCTTAAATGCACTATATAGCTACTCATATCTTTATTGTGTTTTCTATAGATTGTGTAATTTCCATCAATCCTGCCATGTCTTGACTCTGTGATTGACCTTGAGATTTCTTGTGGGCTAAGAAAAAGGTGATATGGAGCATGATGAGGACTCATAACAGTGCGCAAGGAGACAATTTTAGGTATAAGAATGCACCACCACATTTCCATTATTGTAAGAAGACCGAACCGAATAGATAGTTTCAGTGTATTTTTCTTGGTTTTAACCCGAAACCGAACTGAACCGACAAAACCCAAACCGAAAATTACAAATATACAAAATGGAACCGAAAATGGTCGTTCGGTTTCAGTTGGTTCGGTTCGGCTCGGTTTGTCGGTTCGGTTCGGTTTTCGGTTGGTTTTGTTCAGCCCTATTTTAGACAAAGTATCTAATAATCTTTTCATACATGCATGTTTTTTAATAAAGTTCAGCAATTTTTAGCCATGAGCAAGCATATTCATAGCCATATGTAGGATAATGAGGTTAACATTCGTTTAATACTTTGTTCAATCATAATTGTGTGGTGCTTATTTTTTCCATGCTTTTGCAGATTAATAGTGTTCACTTAATGAATTTTTTTTTCATGAAACACAGGAAGGGGATCAAACTCATCTTTGATCAGCCAATCAAAGAGCATCCGAGTATGATACATTGCACAAGCTCACTATAAGAGCAAGCATAGACATTGAAGTTTAAACACCTTTCGTCTATTAGTGTGGGTGGTGTAGCCTATGTTTTCATGTATCCAGATTCAAAAGTAAGAAATGACTAAATTAGAACTAAACAACAAACATTGTTTCAAAAAATATTTTATGAATCGAACTCGCACGTTAGGCGGGTTATGTAATTGAGTTATAATGATTTACCTTACTGCAGATTCAAAGAGATATCAATATAAGGGTCCGTTTGGTTTGAGGGGTTAGGAGTAGGATTTAGGGATGATGGAAGAAAAGTGTTGTTTGGTTTGTTTGTGTAGGTCCCACAAATGAGATTGAGTACCATATATTATCTATGTGGGAATTCTTACTTATTTGCTTACTTTTGGTGTATTTCTTTTTTAAGTGGGCCCTTTTTAAAAATCAACCACTCATGCTTTTTTTCTTCTCATTTTTACAATTACAAAATTTTAAAATTTTAAATTACATTCATTTATAATTATTATTATATAATATATTATGTTTCTCTCTCTTTATTTAATATAAAACATATACCAAATCTAAATCTAAAATTTAAATCCAAATCAAATCTAAATCCAAATCCTAATTATAAACCCATCCACAAACCAAACAGACCCTAATGTATATAGGTATAGGCTTCTAATTGATTTCTTATTTAATAATTAATCATCTTAAAAGTTGTAATTTTTTATTCATTTACTACATTGATATTTTTAAATATACAACGTAAATACAAGAATGGTCTTAATTTGTACTTCAACGCAACTAAAAGTTTATGTTTAGCATTATGCATTTTTGACCTAAATGTACTCATAAAAAAAACATGACCATTAACTAAAAGACAATCTATTTTTAATTACGAAAAAAATCCAAAAAGTTATTGCTCACAAATATTTTTTACTTACATAATTAATTTACTCTTACGTGTTCATGGAATGAACATTGGCTATTAAATTTATTATAAAAAAAAGTGCACTCAAGCCAAGTCAATGTTGTTTGACAAAGTTGGTGACTTTTGGTAACCTACTCAAGATTTCATAACGTAACAATTAACTAAGGACATTGCTTATTTCATTTTTTTTAAAGTACACTCAATCCAAGTCAATGTTGTTTGACAAAGTTTGTGACTTTTGGTAACTTGTTCAGGATTTCATAACATAAAAAATTAGCTGAAAAGACAATTAACAGTCTAATAAATTATTTATCATAAACATTTTATACTTACATAATTAGTTTACTCTTGCGTGTTCACGGAATGGACATTGGTTATTAACTTTATTATCACTCAAAAACATCATTAGCCTATTAAATATCATAAAAGTCGGACACCAACATGCATTGACGTAAAGTATTTAAATTCTTACAAGTTCAATTGTTTATCCCAGGAAGTACAATACATAAACTAAGTCATTTCCCGTCCCATTATTAAACAGTTCATCTAAATTTCAACAGAACAACAGATACTGTCAAACCGTCAAACAATTTTAAAAAAATTCCATCATGTTGTGTTAAAAATCAAACAGTTACACACTTAAACTAACAAAAAAAACGAAACGAACCCGCCCAAAAACATTAACTAAAATCAGTTTTGATACGTGTTCAGAGAATGGACATTAACTATTAAAAAAGATCCAACATGTCGTCTTAAACATCCGACACTCACACACTTAAACTAACAAAAAAACCACATAAATTTCGAAACAAACCCGCCCGTCGGGCGGGTTACGTAACTAGTATATATATATATATATATATATATATATATAGGAAAGTTAAAATAAAAAGACAAATATTCGTGAGAAGGATAAAAAAAATTATTTTTTTAAAAAAGTTCTCAAAAAATTCTGAAAAAATTCTACAAGATCGGGTATGTTGATGCATGAAAAAGTTGTAAACGAAGTTTTTCTAAAAGTGGATAGTTTTGCCGAAAAAAATTTATTAAAAAAAACGTTTGTGCATTAAATCGGTTTTTTGTGCATCAAAAATTCGTTTTTGTACCCAGCTTCTTTTGACTTTTTGCATCAAAATTTTATTGCGCATCAAACTATAACAAGTCGAAATTTTTGTGCATCAATTTTTTTTTGTGCGCATTAAAAAAACGTATAAAAACTCAAAATTAGAAAAACTTCTTTTACAAAAGTTTTATGCACCAACATACCTGATTTAAAAAAATTATCCTTCTCACGAATATTTGTCTTTTTATTTTAACCTTCCTATATATATATATATATACTAGCTACGTAACCCGCCCGACGGGCGGGTTCGTTTTTGAAATTTGTTTAGACCAGAGGTGTGTGCGACTTTTGCTTAATAACTGCGAGTGTTTACTATAGTTGGCCATAAACGATTCAAAATGGTTCAATTAGGTTTGGGTTGGTGTTTTATGGGCCGACTAATACTAAACTATTATGTTAGGTCCGGGTCGGTCTGTTTTGGACTGGTCAATATCGTGTCATTACAGTTTCAAAAAACTCTTTAGTTATGTCCTGGTTGGTGTGTTTTGTTCTGGTTAATATAGTGTGATAGGAAAGAAGAAACACACTTAAATTATGTTACACCAAATTGAAACACATTAAGAAGCAGATATATAAATTAAAAAATGAGCATCAAATAATAAGATGATAGTATTATTGAATAAAATGTATACCGACTTGAATAGGTAAGGACACACCAGCAGCTGCAATTCCTAAAACAATATCAATAGCATGTGCAGTATGTGCTAAAAGGATGCAAATAAATTGATTACAAGTTGGTTGCGATTAGCATGAATATTCATTGTAATGTGTTTCTGGCTAGATGTAGTGATTCAAAGGAACTGTCATTGGATTACTATAGGTTACTCGCATAATTTTGGTATAATAATATAGCCTAATGCCTAAAAAGAGCTGAAATAACACAAAATAAATGATTCCATATCAAGGAAATAAAGATGTATCAACTTAGCCTTAGTAACAGGAATACATTGATAATGAGTCTTTAGTTCTGTAATCTTTTACCTTACTCGTTTGTTGGATTCGATTTCAGATAGTTTCTACTCGTCCGACCTCACAGATCTTAACCTGACATATCTACCCAAGAAAAAACTTAAGATCAGATGTCATTGAAATGTTACCCTATGGTAATAACAATCATAGCAACCTATTGGTAATCTTATAAATTCACGAACATAAATAAAAATACTCAAATCAATCAAACAAATAAAAGATGTACTAATTGTACCAACGGGTTGACCCCTAAAATGTACCAATGGTCTAGAAAGAGAATCCCAAGCTTCTGCAATAATTGGATGAGGTTCAAAAGAGTTCATAGTGGACGAAGCTAGTATCCAACCCAGACCGTCCATCTGGTGAATATGCAATATCCAAATTGTTAAGACCCCTTGATATAGACATATCACTAAGTGACCTCTCGTCAAATGATTTATCTCTTTTGATGGTAAGCCTTGGTCTATCCAAAAGCTTTGTGAGCTCAAAATCATCCATTTCTAGAATGGAGCAAACTGAGCTAACATTACGAAGTCTGGTCTCTGTTGTAAGCTACTAAAACTTGTTGCAATTAACCCTTAAAGTAGTTTTAAAGTCATAAGAGCATCTCCAATGCTAAGTTTTTAAAAGACTTTTTACTATTCTATCAAGCTTTTGAAAAGGTTTAACCATTGTAGTGAAAGCTTTTTAAAAAGGTTTTTGGCAAAGACTTGGCAAACTAAAAGCTTTTGCAAAAAGCTTTTCCCTCTCTATCATTCTTATTATATTATATTTATTTATTCATGATAAAGCTTTAGAATGACTTGATAGCATTGTAGTAATGACTTGTGAATACTTTTTATTAAATGAAACATAATTACAAAGTGTGTAATTAATAGCAAAAAGTCTTACAAAAACCTTAGCATTGTAGATGCTCTAAGTTTTGAACTACCTAAATAATTTAAGACCTAATTAATTGTCTTCAAGTTTACTTTGTTACCAAAGGACACTTCGTTTTGTATATTAGATGTAACAACAACCTAACAATCTATTATATATATAAAGACAGTTGATCACCCACATTGTATTCAAATTAAACAAACTTCAAGAATCAAGATTCACAATCTGTTGCATAAGAATCGTAAGTGCAACATGCTGATAACCTCAAGATACATTATATGTTTACTTATAGTAATGTACTTGCATTTTATTAATGATCATAGCAACATGAGCTAGAGACATTGTTAGTATCCACCTTCTAACATTGTACGACATTTGCTATAATCGTTAAAATAATAACGTATTATAACTAATACCAAAATGTAATTACTAATGCACCTAATCATTTTGTTATTTTAATCGATCAATGTTGTATATTACCAAAATATCAATCAGTCTATCAATAATGTATATTACCTTTTCTGATCGCATTTTCTTTAAGTTGGACTTGTATCTTCTCCTCGTCATCTCTACCATCATCAACACCCGACATTGCTGCATGAACCTCATTTTAGGCGGGAGAGTAGCATTGGAATTGCTGCTTTGACCGGTTTGACTATGTCTAAGACCGCCACCTCAAATATTTGCACAATCTGAATCAACAATATCGAAAAAAGTACATTCAATTAAAGAGTAAAGTAAAATTGTTTACCCCTAAAATGCCATAACAGACATGCCTCTAGCACCTAATAATACAATAAGATATGCGATTGCTTGAAGCTTCATATTATCTTAGAGCCTTTTGCCTAAAAAGTTAGTTGCGAGCAGATCCACCAACGCCATGTAATTCACCAACCCAACTGACACTACATTTAGTACTCTGACCACCACCAATGCATCCAGTCTATTTACTTGGTATTGGGTATCAATATTCCAAATGCTATCCTAAGTGGAGTTGTTTCCGAGAAGAAAAACACCAATATCCCTTTCATCTTCATCTTATAGTCGGCCTATAACATTCCATCACCAAACTAAATTAATGAACTATAGATGATTAATCAATATAGTTTTCTTGTATAATAATCAAGAATTAGGTACCTGAAGAATGCAACTACCAAGTCCCATTCCTTCAAAGAACTGATGAAAGCATAAAGCGGCCACAAGTGATCTTATCGTGCACATATTGTTTGATGCACCAATTGATAATCCTATTACAACCGAAAGCACAACTATTCCTTGCTGAATATTTAGCAACCACTTAATACAAGTAGTGTATTAAGGTAAATAAGGTACCCGAGCAACCACGTAGTACTGCCTCAACTGTGATGTTATCTAATTATTTAGGGGTCGCTCCACATATTAACTCTTTAATAACATGAACCTGCAAAACATACAGCCAACCACCAACTCCTATAGCGTGATTTAATATACGTTGATTATCTTATTCTAATTATTACATATTGAGTAAGCACTTTTAAAACAGAATGCCAAACAACCCCTAACATGCAATCATAAGTTGAAGTCATGTTGGATACTTTTTCTTTTACCAGTTCTGACACCTCTGCACATCTCATCTTCACCAGCCACTATTCTTACCTGAACATTGAACAACCATCAAATATTAACAAAAACGTAAAAACCTGCAGGTTGATAGAAAAAATTATAAATCATGTCGGATACCTTGGGTAGAGGCAAATTCCACTTGATAGCTTTTTCCTTCCTCTTTTGTTTTATTGTGTTGCTAAGAACCTTAATACAAATAAGAGTATAATAATTAGAAATATGCTAACAAATATTTATGTAGCATCTCGATATAACCATTTAAAACAACAAACCTTTTCTCGTGTTGTCGCGTCACGATCATGAAGATAGGCAGCGACAACACCGTCTTGAACATCCTTATCAACCTTACGTCTCTTTGATGATTCTTCATGCATAGAGAGTCTGTTAACAGACATCACAAAGCCTAATTAGCCACACGATCTTAATATTTCAAATACAATAAGTATTTGATAACGGGATTACCAAACTTTTCTCCTTCTTCCCCGTTCAGCACAAAACTTTAGTTGGAACTTCAATTGGTTCCCCTACCCCTGCTTCAGGAAGATTAAAACCACCAATTTGCAAGGCCATTTTCTACAAAGAAAAATAGCCAATGTGAATGAGTAAGAGACTGTAAATGTAATATTTTGACAGAATATAATAACAGATAACACTTGCATAGCTATATGCTGCTGAGCCTGGGCTAATATGGTATCTTGTTCTAATTTCATCTGCTCGTTGCTGTACAAATGAACGCAACATATATTAAGGCATAATGTCACTAAATAATTAAAATTAAACTGTACTTGAGCAGACTTTGTGTACCAAAAGCTATAATAACCCAAGAATTTTCATTAAATACAAAACCTATTTTTCTATTATCATAATTATACGGGGAAATTTTTCATTTTATTACATTAGTTGTATTGTCAATATCTCAGTATGTCATGTAACTTACATAACTAAAGTAGACGAGCTCACACAACCTATCTATGGCCATCCTGTCTTCATATATGTCAAGCAAACATCATAATATGTCAAGTCAATATCATCATATCCTTATTACAAAGTACATTATTCCTATAATGTACCATTCGCAACGTTATATCTAAATGGGCTTTAAACCGTTATCGTATACCTCTAAACCCTAAATTCCATGAAGGGTTAATATCTAAAGTGAATGTACAAGCTACTAAATCATATATAGAAGTAATATAACATCTCATTTCAAATATAAACTCCCTCCAAGTCAAGTACAAGCTTTTAAAGCACAATGTACAATTCATTAAGCATGATCCCTAAAATAGCCGTTTTACCTCCGTTTTCATTCTAATTTCTTCACCATCACTTGTGTACAAGCTACTACACTCAATATACAATGTGTAAACCCTAATTATATTCATAAACTTTCATACACATTTTTACACTCAAAACCCTAATTCAAAAGTCAGAAACCCTAAAACCGAGCTAGTTTCTAAACCATGACCCGTTTCTTCATTTTTATCCATTGTAAACCTAAACCAATACTCAAATAAGTTGTAATAACATTAATTACAACATTTTCAACCACATTCCATCATCATTTCACCATATTAAAAAAAGTGTACAAGAAATAAATCTAGAAAACCCTAATTGTGCCCTAATTGGAACTTTGGACCCGTTAACTCGTTTTTAACCATTTAAACCACCAACAATTAATCAAGTTCCATTGTAAACTCATGATATGAGTTTACAATCCATCATCTATCATTAAATTGGCAATGTACAAGAATTAGAAGCTTGAATACCCTAATAACCCATTACGTGCCCTAAAATGGAACCCGCGGCTTATTTGTTCCTTATCGACCCATTTTAACCCAAACCACTTACCAAATCTTGATTATAATCCTTAATATATGTCATAGGATCAGTAAATAATCATTTCTAACCAAGAACACACGAAATACAAGCTTAAAAACTCAAGAAAACCCTAATCGAACCCCTAATGACCCGCGACCCATTTCTAGCTCATTTTAACCCATTTAAAACTCAACCCATGTGCAAGCACCTCCATGAATAGCTACTAGATACTCTTAAGCAGCTTACCTACCTGCTTAAACCTTCCCATGGCCAAAATCAAAGCCACATCTCCCTCTTTTTAGCCACAACAGCCGCGGCATCCACATGGTCTCACCACCATGTTCTAGCTAAATTCTAGCCTATCCAACACATCCCATAGCTCCTCCTAATCACCCTCTAGCATACCCATGTGTCCTAGATCAAATTGATAAGCTCCCTTGGTCCCTAAGGGTCATTCGCCTATAAATAGAACTCAAAACCCTTCATTCATTTTCATCCCCCACTTCTTCTTTCTATAACCTAATTGAGCAAACATTCTCTGCTCCATATGATCCTAGGATCATCTAAGAAGATCAAGAAAGAAAATCTTTAAAGATTTGAAGCCCTAGGAACAAGATACAAGGCGTACGAGTGGAAATACTACCCGAAATGACCCATTTCCACCATTTTTGCTCCTTGTAGCTCAAACCCAGGTTCTGTATGTTCTACTTTTGCTTCTACACTCTTATAATGTTCATATGTTGTTAAAGTTTCATAACTCAATTCATGCTCATTTTCCGTTTTGATCCAAAACCGTACACCCAAAACCCTAATTTTATGTTTTTCTTAAAACTAAATTTCATAATGGTTAAATGGTTGTGATAAATCTAACCTACATGCTTAACTAATGTGTAAAATAACCACTTTAATTGATTTATAAACGTTTTGAAACCCTATATTTGACCCGTTTTGCTTCTAGCTTAATGAATCATTTATTTTTAAACTTTCGTTGCATTAAATCTTCATATTTTTATTAATTATAAACTTATCAATGACTTTTGAAATGTTAAAATAAGCTTGCATGTGCAATTAGACATGTTTGTAATATTTATCCATGCAAGGGTATATATCGTAACTTTTAAAACCTTATAACTAAAGGGGCTGAATATGTCATGTTTACAAAGTTATAACTACAGTGGGTCTATTATGTCACTTCCAAAGTACAAGTTTTACCTTGGTATATCTTTTAAACTTAAAGGACCAAACTCGTAAAAGTGCAAACTCCAAGGGTATATTTTGCCACTTTTCATTCTCAAGGGTCTAAAATGTAACATTTTGAAAAAGTATAAAATCATGTTCAAAACATTACAAGACATAACTTTAATTAACGCTTGACGTGCTTAACATTTCCAGATATTGATTAAAACACTTAAAACCGATTATATCGTATCACAATACTAGGGAGCTTCATATTAAGAGGTTTCATCTTGGTATTACGTTCTGACTGAGTTGTTGGGTTTACGATTTAAAGTGCCCTAGCTCCTCAAACGTTTACCTGAAGGAACTTCTGAATTATGATGGCCCGAACGGTGATACAATAATTCCAAACTTTCCAATCAAACTCATAACAATATTAGACTCTCTGAACCAAAGTTCTAGAGTACAATCTTCCTAAGACTTGACATATTTACTCAGGTTGCGTGACGTGGCTGTTTACTATCATTTTGCTATATCAACCTTCCCCGGTTAAGATTGTGATAAGGTCGTCAGCTTTCATTCTGAAATATTTATTGCATCTACCTATCAGGTGAAGTTCATAACCTCGCCTTTACTTATTTACATGTTTTATAAACCCGCGAGGGGGATACATGCTTGTTACAAACTCTTTTACATACTCGTTTATCTTATAACAATGTGATTACTTTTTTCAAGACTTTTTGTGAGATTCCATAACCCTCGCCTTTACTTATTTACATGTTTTATAAACCCGCGAGGGGGATACATGCTTGTTACAAACTCTTTTACATACTCGTTTATCTTATAACAATGTGATTACTTTTCAAAGACTTAGTGAGTTCATAGCCTCACTTTTAAATCTCTTATATTTCATAAACCCGTGAGGGGGATACATGCTTAAACTATGAATACAAGTGCTTTTCCAGATTATATGCTATCCTGATATACCATTATAACTAATGTCTAAGTTACTTTATGCCAAAAGTCCCTCATTATCATGGACCATTAATCACTTTCGGGTGAACGCGAATATTGTGGATAGATCTATCGGGATTGACAAATCCTGTTTGTGTTAGCCGGATAGGTAACCAAACACACTATATTTGAATTTCATAGGTATATGGCAATTACCTACACCGAGGGCCATTATCTCTATATATATATCACATCATTTTGGGTATATATATACACTAGTCAGTTTGTGTGCCATGAGCTTAGACCAGACAAGGAACATGACCAATCAGACCAAACAGACCAAACAAGACAATAACGCAGTAATACACTGTTACTATGAATAAATTGTAGTCATTACAATTAATTGTTTTACAAATAACGGGTATATAATAACGTGACCCAAGATCATAACAATAACATTTTCATAATAATTGTGTTTGTACAATTATTACACTATGACTTGTATTCAAACTGTTTATCAAACCTATGAATTTCACTCAACCTTTGTGTTGACTTTTTAGCATGTTTATCTCAGGTTATTGAGCAATATACGGCACGGAGTGGCATGGACTCGAAGATGGCTAAAACTTGTTATCATTCACATTGTATGTAACTAGATTTTGGGACCTGCCTTTGTAAAACTCTGATTTGAAATGAATGATAACGTATCTTTTGAACAAACGTCTCTTTTGGGTCATTTTCTATGATTATGATTGTTGTTTCCATGAAGTAATACCCCAGATTAGCTTCCGCTGCTATATTGTAAAAATGGGGGTGTTACAGATTGGTATCAGCGCCATGGTTATAGAGAACAAGAGAGTCAAACCTTAAATATTACCACATTTCTTTTCTAGCCATCAAAGTCCTCCGTGCCACTACATTCCGGAACAAGTATGTAAATATACATATCTATTATACTATTACATAAATAACTTATGTTATTTACGACTGGGTTGTTAACAGAACGATGTCTTCTCCCAACCACTCTACTTCCGATATTGAGGATGCTTTTTCCTCTATGAATATTCTTAACTATACTTCGGTCTCACCGGATTATTTCCCAGTTCAAGCAGGTAAGCAGTTCTTTTAAACTCTTCAAAAGACTCTAAAGAAAATAATGATCCCACAGTTTCTCACCTTTCTACAATAATCCTTGTTTGACAGGTCGTAACAAGCATTTTATGCTAAAGATCACAGATCTATTACTTCACCAGCTATTTGACTCCACCTCCGTTATTACCACCATCACTACTATTTGATCCTCGATATTTCTTTGTTCCTGAAGAATTATTACCACCTAAGAAGCGAATCCGTTCCCCATCTTCTTCCTCAACTACGTTATCTAATTCATCTCGGAATCAAACTCATAATTTGGTATCACCATCTTCCTCAGTTTATACTCCTACCCCACCTCAGATATTTGAAATAGGAAAATGTTCAATTAAGATGTATCTGAAACATCATGAGGAACAATCAAGATATTGAATTACTTAGATGAACACATCTTTTCACCGCATTGAGAAAATGGAAGAAGGACGTATTAATGGTAACGAACTAAAGACCGAACTTAAGAGAATCCGTACTCAGATTATCAAACTTCAAAAGAAGCGGTTAGGGCAAAAGGATAAGATTGCCTTTGCTCACTACAGAATTTCCGATCTTGAACAAATCATTGAGAAAATCCAAGCTCGTCACCAAACAAATCAGGAAGATCTTTAGGATGTCATCTACCGGCTCAAAATCAACAAACTCTTAGACTAGTTATAGCTTTATCCTAGCCACGGGATGTGTGGTATAAATAAAAACGCTTGTCAAATCTTGACTATGTACAGTAAAAAGACAAGTTATTTATAAAGGCAATCCCGTTTCGTACCTTATTTCATAAAACCAGCTTATCTCTCTTTCATCACCATCTCCATCATTTGCATCATTATCTCCGTCTTCATCATTATACCATAAACTCTAAGTGCTTAAAATTCAAAAAATAAGCATTACTCTTTCTTTTATTACCTTTCATAACTTGTGATGTCATTCTTATTACGTATTCTCTTATGTTGATAGAATGCCTCCCAAAAGGACGTCAACATCTGAAACACCAGCCATAACTTTAGCTGCCATCCAGCAACTGATTAATGATGGCATTTCCTCAGCTCTGAAAGCACAAGCTGCATCAATGACAAGTGATAGTAATCCCAACAGGAACACCGGACCTACTGGAACTCCTGTAGCAAAAACGGGAAACTATAAAGAGTTCGTTAGCTGTCAACCTTTCTACTTCAATGGTACGGAAGGAGCAGTTGACCTCATTCGCTGGTTTGAGCGGACTGAATCGGTATTTTCTCGTAGCAACTGTGCCGAAGAAAACAAAGTGACATATGCTACCGGTACTTTAACCGATGATGCCCTGTCTTGGTGGAATTCATACGCTCAACCTATTTAATAGGATCTAGCCAATCAAAATCATTGGACCGAATGTGAAAAGCTCTTAACCAATAAGATATTGCCCCTGAACTGAAGTCAAGAAGAGGGAAGAACGAATTTTACAACTGGTTATGAAAGGAAATGATCATAAAACTTTACATTAGGAGATTTCAAGAATTAGCCGTCTTATGCCCAAACATGGTACCAAACGCCGAGAAACTTATGGAAGTCTTCATCAATGGATTACCTAGAAGTATTAAAGGAAACGTTACTGCCTCGAAGCCTCAAACTTTGGAGGAAGCCATCAACATAGCCCAGAGGTTAATGGATCAGATAATAAAGCATGATTCTGTGCAAGAAGCTAATGATCGTAAACGAAAGCTTGAGGATAAGGGAAACATTATCAGAAAAACTATAACAATAACAACCGTAACAATGATCACCACCACCAGCAGAACAGGAAGCAAGAAACCTTCAGGACTTATACTGCCACCAATGGGTATACTGGAAATCGTCCCTTGTGTGAAAGATGCACCCTACATCACATAGGACCCTGCACTGTCAAGTGTCGGACTTGCAATAGAGTAGGTCATCTGACCAAGAATTGCAGAAACAAAAGACCAGCCACTAGAAACAACCTACAATCAGTATCCATAACTTGTAATGCCTATGGAAAGAAAGGACATTATGCGAATCAGTGCTCAAAAGCAAACAACAAGGCCACAGGAAAGCATACTTAGAGCCAATCTTGTTTTTTTCACTTTAGGATTTCTACCCTAGAAACAACTCTCGAGGATATTCAAGTTTCATCAGAATCTTCTCCAATCTGAAAACCCCAATCATCAAGCTACAATCCTTGTCGTCTGTTACTTTTATCTAGAATCCTATCTCAAGATACTTAGCATAAGTATCAACTCTTTTAGAGTTTCATATGTAAAGTTATCCATGAAATAATAAAGTGATGATTCTGTTACATCTTGTTATCTGATGATATCAAAACTCGACATCGTTTGTCAATTCTATTATGCTCAACACTGAATACTTTCCTTATACCTTTGAAACATAAATTATCATCCTCGATTATATGGGCATCAGTACAATCAACATCTCAATATTATCTAACCATTCATGATCATATCATTTTCTACACATTACCATATCGTGTTTTTATGCTTAGGTAAGACGATTTATGATCATCTTATTGAAATGAATTAGGTCACTTCTTCATTTGAATAAGGAAATTATAAATCTCCGAACTATGAATTTATAAATTCTCAGTTACAAGAAGTTGAACGCTTCTTTTTGTAAGTGACAAATTATAAATAAGTAGGCTTAAGTATATAACATACGTACAAACAAGTTTCTTTCAATCCGTTTGTACAAACAATTCCTTAATCATTATCATTATTACCTTCATTACCTTCATCATCTGTTCATTTCAAAATCTGTATCTCACGTGATTAGCAACTCTCTTACAAATTCATAATCATTCCTTAACATTACTCATTCCATGATCTCCGTATTCTAAAATTCTCTGTTATACTGTGCAACGTAATAACAAGGAAACACACAAGAATCTATACAATGTCAAATGATTTCAATACCACTAGGTATGAAAATTTTAACAAAGACTTGTGATAGGCATCTTATTCGTTGTTAAACTTTAAAAGTTAATGATAATGATTCTTTACGATCAGAGTTGATCAACGGAAGCGTGGTAGGCCCATACCTAAGGTCCTCATAATCGAAGTTATTCCAATCACCAGGTTCATAGTAGATTAGAGAATTCTATGGCTGTCATCAAAAGGTGTGGTCTTGAAAATAAGTAAACGTGTGAAAGGAGGTAATTATAATTATGGTGCGCAACATAATTATAAATGCATCACACACGTGGACTTGTGACCTTGATTAGCCTAACCTAAATTCATGCCCAGTACCTACATCTATTCACTACAACTTTCAACTAAATCTCGGAATGAGATTTCTGTAAGGGGTGGAGAATATAACAACCCAAGAATTTTCATCAAATGCAAAACCTATTTTACTATTATCACAATTATACGGGGAAATTTTTTGCTTTATTACATTACTTGCATTGTCAATATCTCATTATGCAAGGTAACTTGCATAACTAAAGTAGACAAGCTCACGCAACCTATCTATGGCCATCCTGTCTTCATATATGTCAAGCAAACATCACAATTGTAATGTCAATATAATCATATCCTCTTATTACAAAGTAATTATTCTATAATGTTACCATTCGCAACGTTCTATCAAACGGGCTGTTAAACCGTTATCGTATGCCTCTAAGCCCTAATTTCATGAAAGGTTTAATATCTAAAGTGAATGTACAAGCTACTAAAGCATATATACAAGTAATATAATATTTCATTTGAAATATAAACTCCCTTCAAGTCAAGTACAAGCTTTCAAAGCACAATGTACAAGTCATTAATGCACAATATCCAAAATAGCCATTTTACTTTCGTTTTCCTAAATAATCTTGTACAATCCATCAAGTACAAGTTACAAGCAAGTCATATACTTCATTTTCAATCCATATTAATCCTCATTTCATGAAATTACAAGAAACCAAAGTCAGAAACCCTAACCCGAGTTAAATACTACACTATGACCCGTTTCTTCGTTTTTATCCATTTTAAACCTCAACCAACACTCAAATAAGTTGTAATAACTTATTTTACAATTATGTCAATCCTATTTTCATCATTATTTCATCATCTCATATCCTTTATACAAAAATTGAATTCGAGAAACCCGAAACGTACCTAAATGGATCATTCGACTCGTTTACGCATTTTTTACCGTTTTAATCCCGAACAATCAACCAAGAACCATTGTAAACTCATAATATGAGTTTACAATTCATTATCTATCTTCATTTTAGCAATAAACAAGAAATTGAACCTTAGAAAACCCTAATAAACCCATTACAAGCCCTAATTCAACCCACGGCTTACTTTTTCTATTTTGACCCATTTTAGCTTAAACCACCACTCAATGTTCATTAATAATCCTTTATACAATGCCTAAGATCAATATTCTATCAACCTTGATCCATTATACACGAATTATAAGCCAAGAAAAGTCAAAGAAACCCTAACGAGCCCTATGTGAACCCGCGACCTTATTTACTCAATTTCGACCCATTTTGAACCAAACCACTTGCTAATTTCCATTGATAAGTTTTAATAAAAAGCTTGAGATCATGTATTACTCATTTCTTGATCAAAGCCCACGAAATATTAGCCAAGAACTTAAATTCAAGCCCTATGATACCAAAACAGACTCGCGACTAGATTTGGCTCATTTTAACCCATTTTAAACTCCACCCATGTGCAAGCACCTCCATGACAAGCACCTTAACCCTTCTAAGCAGCTTATGCACCTGCTATAACATTTATATGGCCTCAAATGAAGCCACATGACCCCCCTTTTTGCTACTTCAGCCGCGGCAGCCAACAAAGGTGTCCAACACCTTCAACCTAGCCTCTAGACCTCCACAACTGATTTCATAGCTTCAACACATCAACATATAGCCCTCACACATGTCTTGATCAGAATCATAAGCTACCTTAACCCCCTTGCCTTCATTCGAGTATAAATAGAGGCACAAAACCCTCATTACAACTCGCACCCACCTTCATCTTTCTATAACCCAATTGAGCAAACATTATCTGCTCCATATGATCCTATGATCATCTAAGAAGATCATACAAGCGAAGCTTTGAAGATTTAAAGCCCCGGGAACAAGATACAAGGCGTACGAGTGGAAATACTACCCGAAACGACCCATTTCCACCATTTTTGCTCCTTGAAGCTCAAACCCAGGTTCTATCATCTTCATATCTGCTCCTACACTCTTATAATGTTCATATGATCCTAAATAAACTCTCGTTAAAGTTTCATAACTCAATTCATGCTCATTTTCCGTTTTGATCCAAAACCGTACCCTCATGGGCCTAAATCCTCGTGTGACGTCGCCCACCCTTCCATTGTCATGGTGCTTCCCGCATAGGCAGTTACCATTTGGGCCTTGGAAGCCCGTATTGATGTCGCTATGGCCCATTCATCATGGGCCTGGGTATAAGTACTATTCGTGGGTCGGGTGCATGACCCGAGGTTGGACTATACGTCATCATGTCCCCCTAGTCTAGTATGCGCGTGATGTATGACAATGGATGCTAGACTTACAAATAGTCGCGTGGTTATAGCCGGATGTGTATTGTGAAGAAGAGAAAACAAGTCATTGTCCCGCCCAAAAAAAATGATCTGGTCATACTTGAGTCTGCAAAATGCCTCTTCGTAATTCGTAGAAGGTTAGCTAGAACATAGCTTGTACGTTTAACCCCTACACACCGATTAGGACATGTGGGGGGTCAACGTGTTCCTCTCCGGGTTTTCGTGTCGGGTAAGCAACTTGCCCTATATAAGGTTCGCCTCCATTGTCACTATTTTGCCAAGTAAAAAAAATCTCTTCCACACCATGATAAAGCTTCCAATGAATCATCAAAAATCAGAAACAGGGTAATACGCGCGTGCGCATCCCCAACCCTATGCTTGCAAATCTATGTTGTTGCAACTTACTGATGTTACATCAGGAAATAAACAGATGAGGATACTTCGTGACGTTTCACATCTTGAGTATTACATCCCATGGTCGCATTGCACCCGGTAGTGCCCGGCTGCTGACGGGCGAGTTATAGCGGATTTCCCGAGGGGAAGGTTAGGGTATAAACAGGTTCTTTGAGTTTGCAATCAACGTGTTACCCCTTTGTTGTTTATGTGTGCAACGTTCCTGATTATTATCGTCTTCATATATTTCCAATAGCACTGCATAGGCGCGGCAAAAATAACCATTTCGGGGTGGAATTGCCGCTATGCAATTCTAATCCCACGGTCCTTTGGTTCCGCGCCCTTCATCACACCTCTTGGTCAAACGGATGGGTATCGTTTCCCAAGCGCGTCGGGCGTTGCAGTGCTTTATACCGAAAAAATGTAGAGCGCTAAGGCGTTGGTTTCAGGAGATGTTCTTTGGGCTAGATGGATGCGTTGGTTCCCTGGGAACTTTTGCATTCTATACTCAGGAGGTCATGCAGAGGGTCATATGTTAATTGTATGATTAATTTTTAATTTAATATTTCCGAACACTAATCCTTCGGCACCCCCAAGATACCCCCTCGAGCCCACCGCTGAGCTTCTTGGTTTCTGTAGAATTTTTACTTGTGATATTATAGTTTATGAAGTTTTGAGAACTGGTTGTATGTGTTTTGATAGGTCTTACTTTTTTTTTTTTATTATGATGAGCATTTTATGAATGTTTTTTGTTTTGTGGATTGTTTTTTTTTTTGGTATGTGTTTCTTTCGAATCGGCTTTATATTTATATTTGAGCGTTCTTTGATGTAATTGATTGTTCTTGTCTGGATGTTTTGTTTATCGATACAATTTTAATTACATTTTTTCTCATTATTTGCTTTTATTTTTTGTCGTTTATTTTTATTTTTGTGTATGTTTGATTACCTCCACCGCGCACATAAAAACAAACAAAACCTAAACACACACCCTCCGCCACAAATAACTCTATTTATTATGTAACTATACAACCTCCTACCCCCCAAATACAAACTTATTCTCCCCACCACTCACCAACCAACACTAAACCAATAACCCCATCCACCCACCCCCTACCCCCCCAACATCACCTGAACCCTTCCACCTCCCCCCCAACCCCCCACACCACCCCCCCCCCCCCCCCAACCCCCCCTAACCAATTTTTTCGTGATTCTACCCATGCATTTACTGTTTATATTTCCCAATTGCACTGCATAGGCGCGGCAAAAATAACCAATTTCGAGGTTAATTGCCGCCTATTGGCAATTCATCCCACGGTCCATTTGTTCCGCGCCTTCTATCACACCTCGTGGTCAAACGGATGGGTTTCGTTTTCCAAGCGCGCCGGGCGTTTGCAGTGCTATACCGAAAAATTAGATGCGCTAAGGCGTTGGAGGGAGATGTTCTTCTGGGTAGATGATGCGATGTTTCCCTGGGACTTCGCATTCTATACTCAGGAGTCCTTGCCGAGGGATGAGCGTCCACCCCCCGGGTCGTATAGTATGGAGGATGCGGAACTTATAAATGAGAACCGTATCCCTATCAACGCATACTCGGAAGCCTTTCTATGCCACATGGGCATTAGTCGTAATTATTTCCAAAGCCCCGAGGAAGTGCCGACGTTTATAGGCGGTGACGGCCAGGGTGGGTGCTCGTCCTTCCTTCTCCCTCGCTTAGTAGTGTAAGCGCTCTTTCTTATCTAAGCTTATGTAACCATTTGTTTTTTGTTTTCGTTTTGTGTTGCGCAGAAATGGATTTGTTTAGCGTGGTTCATTTGAGTAAGCCCAAGCTGGTGACCGAGGGGGTGCGCCCTTTAAGAGATGGTGAGGAGCCGCTGTTGGAAAGTACCGCCGGGCGCACAATGGAACTTGTGCTGGAGCAACCAGAGGCTGAGAGTACTGATGTATTAGCACCCACACCACTGCGCAGTGTACCAGGTGCAACTGCGGAGTCCCCCAGGCTAGACGCAACAAGCGTTGGTTCTTCAGAGGATGCTGATGTCGCAGGGGCTGAAAGCGAGGCTGGAGAAGTTGACTCTGGGTTGAAACGCAAGAGGGCCACCAGTGATGACGGCGCGGGCACGTCAAAGAGGGTGCGTCATGTCAGTCTAGGTTTGAGTACATCGACTGAGGAGGAAACCCCGGATGCGCCACCCACGCTTGCTGCCAAGGAGGTGACCGAGACTCCTCCCCCCAAGTAAGTAATTTTAGCTTCTATGTCCGTCCAATAATAGTGTTGATGGTACGCAATCATGATAAAGTAATGTGTAATCCTCATTATTGGTTGGTTGTTTGCTATTTGTGCGCAGTGTCGAGGCTACTAGTGATTCCTCTGCGCCGGTGACGCATGCTGCACAGTCCCCACCCCAGACTGGTCCCAAGGCGTTTGAGGGTATGCCAGTGGATCAGCTTATGGAGGAGTTTGATATGGTCACTGCGCAGCAAGCCGCGCTGGTGGCGCAGCTGAGAGCAAGGTTTTCTAGTGAACGCAGCCAGAGTGTACAGAAGGATGAAGAGATTCTGCTGCTGAAGACACAGTTGGCAGATGCGCAGGCTGAGGCAGAGTCTTCGAGGTCTTATGCACAGAAGCTTGCCGAGGAAAAAATGGCACTGCTTGTCAAGGTAGAGCAAGAGCGCGCGAATTCTGCGGATTACAAGGCAAGTTGTCACTGGGCTGTGAAGTATTTGGAGGGGGGTAAGAACAACCATTTTGCTGGGCTGGATGAGTTTCGCCAGAGAGTGGAGGGGCTGCTGGAGAAGCAGGAGGAGAAGTTACGCAAACTCAGTATTGAGTATGATGAGGAGCTTTACCCTCACATGTTGTCCGCTATTGCTGAGCGCAGGTGGCTCATAAGCCATGGTCTGCGCCTTGCTGCCATGAGCGCTTTGGAATCTCAGGAGGTCAAGCAGTCCTTTGGGGATGTTGTGAAGTGTGCATTGGCACGTGGTAAGGCGGAAGCGGTTGAGGAGCTGCATGAAAAGAAGTTGCTGACAGTGCCTGCCGCACAGGTACCTGGATATAATCATAATGCATATGAGGAGCTTGTTGCTGCGATGGAGGCGATGAAATTGTTAGAGCTGCCTCATATTGCACAGCTGGAGCGTGACCAGGATTACCCCATAGGTGTGATAATGGCGGGGTTAACCTTGGCTAGGCATGCCACCGAGGGCGCTGAGGCCCAGCCTGATTACTTTCTCAAGCCGGACGTGGCGCAACTGCAGGTTCCTATCTTTGCCTGTCCGCGTGACATCCTTAATCCTTTTGCACTTGAGAAGGAGATTCCGTTGAAGGAGTCTTTAGAGGCCCACGCCATAAGGCTTGCTAAGAAGAAGGGGGTGAAGGGCAAGGCAATATTATGCGGTGTTGGTGCAGCGCACATCCCCCGTTCTGATGGAGTACCAGTTAGCGTGGCGACTGTGTCACCTAAAGATAGTGAACTTCTGGGGAAGCTTGAGGAGGCTGGAGATGCTGCGTACCAAGTTGGCAGTTCAGAGCAAAGTCGTTGTCACAGCATCTAGGCTTTCTTCCTTGTGCAAACTTATCGTTTTTGTGTATGTTGGCAAATTTTGTTTAATCAAACTCATGGTTCTTTTGTAAAAGTTATCCTTTGGGACCCATAGTATGGGTTGTTTGTTGTTGTGGCTTGTGCGATTGTACGCACACAATATAAGTTATAAAAGTTGACAATATGTTTGTGCACAATTAGTTGCCTTTGCATGAAAGACTTGTTTGTGATGTGCTATTTGTCAAATTGTTGTGAACATAGTCATTACAAAGTTCATGACTGCAAAATATGCTAAGTTTACATGTATGGGTTGACATTACAATTACATGCGGCGTACCGCTAATACCATATCAAGAAGTCAAAAGTTTTGACTCCTAATTTGTTAAACGTGCACCGTGTGCGCTGCTGCGCATCCATCGTGGAATGCGCATTTAAACTTACTCCAACGTCTTGAGAGAAAGGTGTTTAACAAGGATTCATGATCCAATGTTGATGGGTTTGCAACCCTCTTACTCAACGAGTCATTTAGTAGGTTTACTCATCCTTTTCCCATCGTGGGGTTATTAGGTGCATGCACGCCGCGTAGGCACAGAATAATGTAACAACAATATTGATACATAAATAGATACTCACAATAAGCATGTAAAGTGAATTGTGTCGCGGAGTTAGCTAGAAACCGCGACATTTAATTAATACTTGCAAAAATAAAAAACATTTGTCTTAAAAAAAAACATAAGTACGCATATACCCAGTGAGCACTTCCCTAAAGATAGCATTTCTTGAGATTGCAGATATTCCACGTGCGGGGCAACTCACGCCCATCCATGTCACGCAGCTTGTATGCTCCTTTTCCAAGTGCTTCCGTAACCTCGTAGGGTCCTTCCCACTTTGGTCCCAGCTTTCCTGTGTCTTCCGCGTGGCTTGCGTCGTTAGCACGATACACGAAGTCTCCTGGTCTAAATGAGACTCCTCGAACTTTAGCGTCATAGTATCCCTTCATTTTTAACTTTGCTTTTTCCTCACGTATGGCTGCTTGTTCGCGCCTTTCCTCCAATATGTCCAAGTCTATACGTCGCTCGTCTTCATTGGTTGCGATATTGACCTCCGCGGTACGAATAGTTGGCATTCCGATTTCGGCTGGTATAACGGCTTCCGTCCCATAGACAAGAGAGAAGGGAGTGTCCCCTGTGCTAACTTTTATTGTTGTGCGATGTGCCCACAAGACATGTGACAATTCCTCTACCCACCTGCCTTTATGTCTATCCAGGCGCGCTTTGATTCCTTCGCCTAGACTTCGATTTGCGCGCTCAACCAAACCATTGGTCTGTGGGTGTTTAACCGACGCAAAACGCTGTGTAATGCTTAATCTCGCGCACCAGTCTTTGAACGGGTTATCACAGAATTGTTTCCCATTGTCCGAAACTATTTCTCCAGGTAATCCAAAACGGCACACAATGTTATCCCAAACAAATCGTTTTACCTGATTCCCTGTGATTGTGGCGACCGCTTTCGCCTCGATCCATTTAGTAAAGTAGTCTATAGCCACGATAAGGAATTTCAATCCTCCCTCAGGCACAGGGAAGTGACCAGCGATGACGATAACACCACTTGTGTGAATGGCCATGGGTGAGTGATGGGTGTTTAGCTCCGTGTTGTGGTTGGCACTGGATTGTGTACTATGTACTTGGCAATCATTGCATGTCTTTATCATGTCGCGCGCGTCGCGGTGCATGGTAGGCCAGTAGTACCTAGACCGTAAGGCTCTTGCTACTACAGATCGTGGTCCTGAGTGCATACTGCATGAACCCGCATGAATCTCGCAGAGCACATAGTCTGCCTGAATAAGTCTGAAGCATCGGAGCCATGGTTGTAGGAACGAACGTCGATAGAGGACACCCTTTCGAAGTTCGAATCTCTGCGCCGTGCGGCGTATGCGCCGGGCATCCTTTTGTTCATGAGGGAGCGTGCCCTTGCTTATGAATTCGATGATAGGGGTCATCCACGTAGGATCCTGCTCTTCTATCACCGTAGATATCTCCATTTCCGAGATGGATTTGTTCTTCAAGATTTCGACCAACACCTGCTTTGATAGGTGCGCGAAGCTTGTGGATGCGATCTTACTTAAGGCATCCGCTTTTTTGTTGTCACCCCTAGGAACTTGCCTAATGGTGAATCTATCAAAGCCCTGGATTAGCGACTTGGTCTTGTCGAGGTATTGAATCATGTTGTCTTCTTTAGCCACATATTCGCCCAACACATGGTTGGCTACTAAACGGGAGTCCACATTTGCTTCTAGGTTACGTACACCCATTCGAGCTGCAATGCGTAGTCCCGCAATTAGGGCTTCGTACTCCGCCTCGTTGTTCGTGGCTGTGAATTCAAAGCGCAGTGCGTAAGTGAATTCCATTCCTTCCGGGTTAGTGAGGATGAGGCCTGCGCCCGACCCGTCCACGCATGACGATCCATCCGTGAATAAGATCCATGGTTCTTGGAGTTTTACTTCGCTCTGGGGGAGTACAGCATCGGTTTCTGGTTTTTCGATGAGAAAATCCGCCAGTATCTGTCCTTTCACTGCGGTGCGTGGTCTATAAGAGATGTTATGCTCCCCTAGCAACACGCTCCACTTTTGCAATCGCCCCGACGCATCAGGTTTAGAGATAACCTGTTTGATGGGTTGATCTGTGATTACCACTATTGGGTGCGCTTGGAAATATCTGCGCAGTCTTTTGGCGGCAAATACTAACGCCAGGATCAGCTTCTCCATTGCGCTATAGTTGATCTCCGTTTCCTTGAGTGCTTTACTTACGAAGTATACCGGTGTTTGTACGGAGTCCCTATCTGTCAGTAGCACGGCGCTAATTGCCCCATGCGTCGCGGATAAATACATAATCAACTCCTCCCCTGGTCGGGGTGCGACTAGCGTGGGAAGTGCTGCTATATGCTGCTTGAGCTGCGTGAAAGCTTCTTCTGCTTCCGTAGTCCAACGGAAGTCTCCCTTCTTCGCACACTTCTTGAGTGTTTTGAACAAGGGGAGTGACTTGTCTGCTGACTTGGATAGGAACCTGTTCAAACCGGCTAACTTCCCATTTAACGACTGGACTTCTTTCATCGTGCGCGGTGAAGGAAGTTGGATGACAGCTTTTGTTTTTTCTGGACACGGCTTGATGCCGTCAGGTTCTATCAAGTATCCGAGGAACATGCCTTCTGTAGCCCCAAAAGTGCATTTTTTAGGATTTAGCTTCATATTGATTTTTCGCAGTGCCCTGAAAGTTTCTACAATGTCGCGCACCAACTCGTCTTCGGTGTGGCTCTTTATAACAAGGTCATCGACATAGACTTCCAGGTTGCGGCCCACTTGCCCCTCGAACGCGTTATCTACCAGTCGCTGGTAGGTGGCACCCGCATTCTTTAGGCCAAAAGGCATCTTTGTATAGCAATAGACACCTTGACTTGTGTGAAAGGCTGTCTTTTCCTCGTCATCCTTGGCCATTTGGATTTGGTGATACCCCTTGTATGCGTCCAAGAAGCACTTGAAGGGGTATCCGCATAAGGACTCCACTTTCCAGTCTATCTCCGGTAGTGGATAGCAGTCTTGTGGACATGCTTTGTTAAGGTCAGTGAAGTCCACGCACATCCGCCAGCTACCATCGCTCTTTTTGACCATAACTGGGTTGGAGAGCCAGTCATGGTAATAGACTTCTCGCATGATACCTGCCTCCACTGCCCATGCGTCGCGGATAAATATATTATCAACTCCTCCCCTGGTCGGGGTGCGACTAGCGTGGGAAGTGCTGCTATATGCTGCTTGAGCAGCGTGAAAGCTTCTCTGCTTCTCTAGTCCTAAACGGACGGTCTCCTTCTATCGTAACACTTCTTGAGTGTTTTGAACAAGGGTAAAGTGACTTGTCTGCTGACTTGGATAGGAACCTGTTCAAACCGGCTAACTTCCCATTTAACACTGGACTTCTTTTCATCGTGCTCGGTGAAGGAAGATGGATGACTGCTTTTTGTTTTTTGTCTGGACATGGCTTGATGCCGTCAGGTTCATCAAGAATCCGAGGAACATGCCTTTCAGTACCCCCAAAAGTGCTTTTTTTAAGACTTAGCTTCATATTGATTTTCGTAGTGTCCCCTGAAAGTTTCTACAATGTCGGCACAGCAACTCTCATCGGTGTGGCTCTTTATAACAAGGTCATCGACATAGACTTCCAGGTTGCGGCCCACTTGCCCCTCGAACGCGTTATCTACCAGTCGCTGGTAGGATACTGGCAACCGCGCATTCCATCTTTATGGCAAAAGGCATCTTTGTATACATAGCAATTGGGAAAAAAGAAACAACAAAAAAAAAAGACACCTTGACTTATGAAAAGGCCTGTCTTATTTTCCTCGTCTTCCTGGCCATTTGGATTTGGTGATACCCTTGTATGCCATCCAAGAAGCACTTAAAGTGTATCCGCATAAGACTCCACTTTCCAGTCTTCTCGGTAGTGGATAGCAGTCTTGTGGACATGCTTTGTTAAGGTCAGTGAAGTCCACGCACATCCGCCAGCTACCATCGCTCTTTTTGACCATAACTGGGTTGGAGAGCCAGTTTCAGGGAATAGACTTCTCGCATGATACCTCCTCCACGAGTTTTAAGTCTCCTCCATAAATGCTTAGCGCGCTCTGGAGCTTGCCCGTGTTTTTTCTGCCTTACTGGGGAGTATCCTTGTCGGATTTTCAACTTGTGTTCTGTGATCGATCGTGGCACACCAGTCATGTGTTTTGGTTCCCATGCAAAGATATCGAGGTTTCTTTGCAAGAGTGCGCACACAGCCGCCCTACCCGTAAACAGACAGCGGACTCCCCGCCCGATCGATACTTCTTGCTCTGGGTAATCGGGATGAATCGCGACCTTCAAGTTTGTCACTTTGGTTGCGTGCTGTCTCTGAGTCTGCGTCACGTCACATGTGACTGTGTTGCATTCTTTAGGCGGTGCGGCGGTGTTGTAGATGGTGACAATTCCGCCGTCGACGGGGAATTTTAGCATCCCGTGGGCCGTGGATGGGACCGCGCGTATCGCTGATATTCCTGGTCTTTTCAATAATGCCATTGTATGGGCGATGTGATCCTGATCACCAAAAATTTCTCCACTGTTTGGAGTGCACCTTATTGCCAACCATTAAACCGTAATCGTATTTGCCACCATGGGCCCATAACTTTTCTCCCGTGAAGCCAGTCAACGATGTCGTGGCCGGATTTCAACTGACTTTTTACGTCAAGGAGCGCAGCTTTTGGAAGCAATGTTTCCGTACAGTAAGTCTCATATGCTCCATCCATCAATGTACATGAGCGGTGATGCGTGACCCGCTGCATTTATCTCGATGGTAAGTGGCTCCACCACTGCGTTGTCCGCAGTTAAAGTGGGAAAAAGAGATGCACTATCCATGCAAAAATTTTTGGCTACTTTTTGCTTAGTTTTATCGCTGCCATTGACTGCACATATAGATGGTTGTCCAGCCTTGTCTCTAGGGCCCGTCTTTCTTGCCTCCGTCCTTTATTCATCTTTCCCTTCTTGATGTTACTTCACCAGGTGATCCAATCCTGCCTTCCCTTTACATTTTGTCAATTATCTGGCGCATTGGACGCACTCATTGTAGTATGGCCCTTCAGCTATGATACTCAGTCAGTATCCTTTCCCACAGCGTTGCTCCTTTCTGGAGTGCGCATTGGTGTGGTCTTGGAAGTTTGGCACCATTCTTTTGCGAGTATCTCCTTTGGGTCCATTGTCAGTGGGGTTTACTTGGTCGTTCCCCGCCCGCACCCTATCTGACCGCGGTATGCTGTTTTGCGACTGCTACTCTGGTCATGATGGAAATGTCTCCTTGACTGTTCATGTGACGCTCTGTTTGAGTAGCCTTTTCTGCTATCCGCGGCGGCGGCTTCTCCTGAATGATGGACCTTGGTGCGTTTCATCAACTCACAAAGGTTTGGTGGAAACCCTATCATCAACCTTTTGTTAAGTTGCTGGGTTATTTATTCCATTCACATAATACCCGAGATCTTGAGAATTTGGGGCACTGCCTTGACGTGTAATGCATCGTCCTTATAGCGCTCGTACGTAGCGCATGTGGACTCCCCTCGGCGCTGATTTCACCCTGCAAGCTCGACAGGTTCTTGGCACAACATAACTTCGTTCCTTTGAGTAAAAATTTAAGCGGAATTGCCCTTCGCAACTTTCAAAACCCCATCAATGCTTCTGCGTGGTAGTTTGCTGAACCAGTTCCGCGCGTTTCCTACTAACGTGGAATTGAACATGTGGCACCACACAGGTTGTGGCCAGTTTTCAATAGTGGCCGCCGATTCGAAGATTTTTAGATGGTCGTCAGGATCACCTGTCCCATCATAAGTTTTTACGTTAAACAGGCATGCGCCTTTCTTAACCTCCGAGAAACCGCTAATAGCGCCAGCGTAAATGCGTCGAACTTTTGGCGACAGCCAGGACAGAGAAAGGGACATATCTTCGTCTTCGTCTTCACGATATTTGGGGGGGTTTTTTTTTTTTATCTTGTGGAATTTTCCAGTGTCCCTTTCTGCGTCCGCGACACTGTTTGTCCGAAGGATCTCTGAAGGACGAGCTTACTCTTCTGCGGTGCTTGCGCCGACGGTCCTCAGAGTCCGAACTTGGAGGACTTTCACTCGGGGAGCGCCTTTGTCCAAGCCTGCTATGGACATCCCAACTGCCCAGCCTATCACGGACGCTGATTCGACAGCATTTGTTTTCCATGAGATTGTCCAAGTTCTGCAAGTTAGCCGTTTGAGTACCAGAAACTTTCCTTCCGATTCTACCGAATACTGGAGGTCGACGGTTTCCTTATCACGCGCCATTCCTTTGGTGGCGCGTGGAGATACTAATTTCTTCCTCCTACCGAAGGTTAAGTCGGGCCTGTAGCATCTTGCTTGATCTCTTTTTTGTTTCCTCTTGCTGAGGAGGCGACCAAAGTCCCTCGTAATTTTGAGATAACGAAATCACTCGGCTCTAGTTCAGTTGCGACCCTTCCAGTGTAGGTTGTCAAGCCCCTAACTCAGGAACCCTTGTTTCGAAGGGTGAGGGTGGAGACTCGGTGTATTCGACTCCTGCAACCCGTTTGAGGAGGGGTGTGTGAAAGTAGCACCGCTGTAACCTTCTGCGCTTGTGTATTGTGGCGGTTGTCTGGGTTGTCCCCTAGGAGGCGGTACCATTCGCTGTGAAAGACACAGATCATATTGCGCATTGCTCTTCCAGAGGCCTGCTTAGAGATCAGCTAGAGGCTTGGGTCGCTTCTGCTTCTTCGCCTGCGGAGTCCGCTAGGTAAAGTTTTCCTTCCTTTGTCCATTCAGTTTTGGCTGTGTTCTAGTGTTGGGTCCCACGATGGCGCGAATCGTTGATGACAAAAGTTGGACGATCCTTGATTAGGTCCGAATTAGGTGTAATACGGATCTGTTAGGCTCCGGTTCTTGTATCAATTAAGTCTTGATGTATGAGACCTAAAACCCTGCGCACATATCAAGAAAAACAAAGCACGCGTTAGGCTTACCGTGGAATTTGTCCGCTGCCGCCCGATTATCGACCGCGTGAGAGTAAGTAATATCGGTTTTTAGGTTTAGAGAAAGTTAGGGTTATGAGGTGCGTGTCCTTAGATAAGAGGCCGAGGTGCTCTCTATATACTCACCAAACCCTAATGGGCTTTGTCCCATTAATTAGGTTAGTATCCGAGAGGTCTCATCGTTATTTAGTAACCGAGAGGTCTCGCCGTTATTTAGTATTCGCCGTTATTTAGTAACTAGTGGGCCCACCTCATGATTATGACTCGTTCGTAACAGGTGGTATCAAATACCTTTGCTCACGTGTCGCTAGTTAGGGGTTGGGCCTCATGGCCTAAATCCTCGTCGTGATAGCCATATTTCATGGGCTTCCCCTTAGTCGTAAAAAAAAAAGGCAGTAAACCAATTTGGTGCCTTGGAATCCCGTATTGATGTCGCTATGGCCCATTCATCATGGGCCTGGGTATAAGTACTATTCGTGGGTCAGGTGCATGACCCGAGGTTAGACTATACGTCATCAATTTCCAACGCTATATCTATTAAAATATTTCGATATCTGTTTGTTATTAGTTGTGTTCGAAAGTTCTTAGTGGGTGATTAATGAGTTATCATGAATTAATCAAGTTATAATGATGGGTATTTTCGGCTTTTGGATTGGGTATAGATTAAAGTATTTTGGAGTTCATTATATCCGTCTTCAATTTGGTAACTTTTATTCTTTTTTTCTTTACCTATTTTATTTCATCATGTTTAGCTTATTTATTATTATTGTTGTTTCATTCGTTTCTCATAGTGTAGTTATGATGTTTAGCGAGTAGTTTAATCATATGCTTGTTAAGTAAGTTGGTGAATAGTGAATTAAGTGTGGAATTTAATAAGTTACTAGTGATTAATAATTTGTAAAAATTATTTAGTTTAGTGTTTTATTTAGTCGAACGGGCAAAAGTCGTAAGATTAAGTAGGCATTAAATTAGTAATTAAGTTCTCGATAAAAAGTCATTTTCAATATTAAGCCAACGTTTTGAGAAATCGATTTATTAGATGGAAATTAGTTCATCATTAAGATCGAAAATTTCACACTTAAGAATCTATTCACTTTTACTTGACAAACATATTTTTCTTTATATATCTTTCATCTTATTAGCTTGCTTGTTATTTAGTATAATCTAGTTTTTCAATTTAATTAGTTTTAAAACAAAATCAAAAATATTTGATATTCGAGCATCAAACAAAACGCTTTTATGTTCACACTCAATGACATTTCTAGAGTTGAATTTAAAATTACATGATTACGTAGATTATTTTATAGATATTTGAATGGATAGAAACGGGCAATTGGTAAATTTGTTTAGACGCTATATGTGTTTCTTAACGGGTTTTCCTACTCGATATTCAGGCCGGTTCCTAAATTTTAGGAATTTTTTTAAATAAGTTTTTTTCAACATGTATAGTTTTGAAAAGTAAGGTGCATATGTGTTTTTTCACATAATGTAATTTTATATATGTTTTTAGTGTTCAATTGTTTTAACATATAATGTGTTTTGATCACAAATATTTACACAAGTGCATAGAATGACAAACATAAAATTTTACATGTAATGTATACATTTCAAAACAAAAACATTATACACAAAATCTAAAATCATGTTATATACAATTCAAATAAAAAAAATTCTAAAAGTAAATAATAAATGAAAGTTTGGACGTGTCTACTAATATTTAATATATCAAAAATGATGTTACCGTATATGCATATGTATTTTTCCTCATTAGAGATTCTCGATTTCTTGGTATGCATATGTGCATTTGAGTTCACCCATATGTCCTTGTATGTACTAGGGCTGCAATCAAGCCAAGCTGAGCTCGAGTTTGACACGGCTTGATATCGGCTCGAAAATCACAAGTTAGGCTCGAGCTCGGCTCGATAGCTTGACAAGCCTTAATCATCGAAGCTTGAGCTCGGCTCGAACAATATTCGAATAAGGCTCGAGCTTGGCTCAAAAAGCTCGAATTTATTCATAAATGTTATGTTCGGTAGCCAAACTTATCAATAAGGTTAATAAAATATGCGATGGACTCAAAAGTAAAGAATTTATATAAAAAAATTAAGCATTAAGGTTTAAATATCCTTCTACGGTAAATATTTAACTATTATACCAATATTCACATTAGATTTACATTGTTTATAAAAATATGTATAACAAAAATATTTATGTACATAAAAGCTCGAAAAGCTCGATAATTTTACAAGTGGCATGGAGATAAATCATGACGTTGATGTTAAAAGCAACATTCATTGCGATTATAAAACAAAGGTGTCAAATTATATACGACGACTTTGTTAAGTATTTACACTGCGATTATAGCATATGGCCTCTTAAATTCACGAGACGGCCCTGTCGATATTCCTTCAACATGTTTTTTGTAGAGCTAATGGATTTTATGTTCATTTATGAGAAGTTGTTATAATACGACTAGCTACTACTCATTATTCATGCTTCCGAAATTGATTTGTTATGTGAAGTACATCTTAATTGTTTGTAGAGCTAATGGATTTTTATTCATGTTTATTTATAAGTAAAAATTTTATTTAGCTACCCGCGAATTTCGCGGGTTTATAAGCTAGTTTCTATATAAAACAATATTAAACATGATAAATAAAAACAAATTAGGAATTTATTAATATCAAGTGACATTTAAACTTGGTAATTTATCTCCATTCAATGGTTCTAATTGTGTGTCATCATGACATAAGTTAGAAAAAGTCTTTTAACATAAGAATCTTACTTATAATCGTTTTAAGATTCTACTATAATTATGTTTCAAGATTTTCGCCAATTTTTTTTGCAAAACTCATTTTTAGAAAGGATGGTTTTCACCAAACATTTAACCTCCGAAGATAATGTTGGAACTTGTGGGTTTTCATTAACAAATGTATATTGTATATATATCACTAAATGGGTGAATGAAGTGAGTGTTTCATTAGAAATGGATATTAGCGACAATATTAGTGACAGTTATTCTGTCACAAAACCGTTGCTAATTAAAGCATTATTATCGAAAAGACGCACCAATTCAGATAGCTGGCGGTTAAATATGTTTAAAGGGTGTATTTGGCTGGACCATCGCGACTGTTGAAACGTTATAGATTAGTGACGGTTTTTCTGTCGCTAAACCGTCGCTAATAGCAGTTTTTTGTGAACCATTGTGACTTTTTGAATGGTCACGAGTTTCCCTATAAATATGACCATCTTTCTGCTTTTTTTCATCATCCAAAATACTCAATTCAATACATACAAAATACATACCTTTGATGTTCATGTGAACCTTATGTATGCTGCATAAAGTTCTATTTTTGAGGTCGAATCCTGGAAAGAAATTAGTCACGAATCCCACCAGCGTAAATAGTAGGGGCTAATATTCTTTAAGGATAGTGATTATCACGTCTTTAATTTCGTGTATATTATTAGTAGAAATATGCCATATTCTAACATACTAAAAGAATATTATCATGGATCAAAGTGCTGGTTTAAGGATGTTTGGAAGCGACACAATCGAACTGGACAGGATAAATTCTACTCGCTAGAAGGAAAAGATGAAATTTCTATTGACTACATTCAAAGTGTACTATGTTCTGGAAGGGCCACATATGGCGTTCTGACTGAAGAGGAACAAAGGAAACATGATCAAGATGAAACTCTATGTAGGAGATACATTCTGAGTACCATCACTGACCGATTGTATGATCTGTACACACCGATGACTTCTGCAAGGGAAATATGGAATTCTCTTGAAGAGAAATACACTGCTGAAAAGGAAGAGACAGATAAGTTTATCACTTTTAAATTCTCTGATTTTTTAATGGAAGATAACGTGTTGATCCTAATAGAATAGATCTTGCTTAGCTTGTATAAGGCTAAGTTGTATTGAATAAATTCAAAACTACTATGATAGAAACTTTGATTGTGAATATCAAAGACTATGCGGAATCTAGTCAATGATACTAAGAAGAATTTCAATGAAACAGTAATGAATAAGATCAATAACAAACAGTTTACCAAAGATTCCGCCACAATAATAATACGAACACTCTTACTAGTGTTATGTTAACAAAACCTTGAAGCTAATGCGACTAGGTTAACTAACAAGAGATTGTATGAGAGATATGAGAAAAAACTAAACCTAACTCTATACCCTAGGACCTCCTTTTATACACCAAGGAGTCCTAGTCGGTTTACAATATATTCCTAAGTTATCATGATCTTCTAATCAAATAACTTATACGTATCTATTACAAAAATATCTCATCCATATCACATAAGCAGTACTAATTTGATCTAACATTACTAACTTATAACCAGCAGTATTAACTTTCTCAGCAGCATTAACTTTATACTAACAACAGTAACTTTACATCAGCAGTAGTAACCACTTAGTATATTTTCCTTGAACTTCTTGAGCAGTAGTAACTTCCACTAACAGTCTTAACTTTTGCACTAGCAATATTAATCACTTAGAATATATTAGGTCTTTACCAGCAGTAGAAATCATAACCAGCAGCAGTAACTTCAACAGCACTAAGAAGTCTTTTAATCCTAACAATCCTCCCCTAAACTTGATATTCATCTTCTAAATTTTCAAGTTTCTTGATTAAAAGCTTTATCTTCACTAGGAGGATGCTTCCAAATACTTCATTCAGGTACATAGCCTTCCTTAAGCTGTTTCTTGACCAATCTAAGAAGCTCATATGCCATTTCACTCTCATGATCAACTTGAAGCTTCACATTATTAAACATCTGATGTAGTGTGTGCTTTGTAAGGGGATACATCTTCTCAACCAATAGATAATATGGTATGGTCTGCACTGTTACACAATGAACTCTACAAGAATCAAAAAGCTTCCAATTCAGCACTTTAACTAATCCTTGTTGATTCTTACATATACTATCTTCAACATGATGTTCAAACATGGTCTTCAAATTAAGATGTAAGAAAGTGTCCATGTAATTCACTGGCTCTATCTTCTTAAATCTAGCTTTGACTATCCTCTAGAGAACTTCTAAATCTTCTCTATCAAAGTTCTTAAGCATTTTATTAAAAGTAAGATACATCTGAGTCTTACCATCTGCTCTGATAATTTGAAAGAAAATTTTCTCCCCTTCTTGATAGATCTTGTAGTCAACAATTGGAATTTTGACAGACAAGGGTGTAACATCAATAGTTACATCATCTCCATCATCTGGAACAATCTCAAAGCATTGTTTAAGTTCTTCTTTCTCTTTATCATCATCCATATTTTGCTTCTTGATAGACTCTTGTTGAAGATCTTCTCATGCTCTCTTAGAACTTCCTTCTGCTCTGGTCTCACTGCCTTCTACTCTATCTTTACTTCCTTTCACCACTTCAGAATCCACAGGTACAAATGAGTCTATCCAACTCATGGTCTTGTCAAAAGCCTTCTGAACTTCATCAAAGCTTTTGTTCTTCAACTGATTTTGAGTGAATCCAACCATGTTTTTAAGATAAGTACACATTTGATTCCTCTTTTGAGCTTTGGTTAGTGGTTTTCTTCTCTTCTCTTCTGCTCTAAGTCTTGCAAAATGCTTCTTCCTTTTATCCATGAGCTCTGCAAACATCTTTTACTTTTCTTCAATGGTCAACTCTTACTGCTCTTGTGCCTGTATTCTTGTAGCTAGCTCATAATCAGCATCCATCATAGCTTGAGCATTATCTCATTCAGCAATGTTTGCATCTTCTTCTCTTTCTCTTGCCAGCCTTTCCTCTTCTTCTAGTTTAGCTTGCATCTGAGCTTGCAATCTTTGAGCAATTTCCTTATCAAACTTAATCTGGTCCTTTTTCTTTAATGGCTTTTCTTGTTCAACCATCTTACCCTTTCCTTTGTCTTTAGTATCATGTTGTTGAGGTGGTACTAGTGGTCTTGTAGCAGTCTTACTAGATTCTTGCATAACCACTCCTATTACCTTTGATTTCTCGCTCCTCATCTTTACAAGAGTCTGAGCAATTATAAGATCTTCATCTTCAAAAATAGTTGTTGTTGTTGTTTGAGGAGTAATTGGTTCAACAGTAGTAATATTCACACTAGCAGTAGTAATAGGTTCAGCAGTACTAACAGATGCACCAGCAGTAGTAATTGGTGCACTGGTAGTATTAACTTTAGTACCATCAATATTAATTGCATCACCAGTAGGAACTTCATCTGCAGCAGCACTAATCACCTGCTCCGCATCTCCTTTAACATCTTTGAACACAACTACGTAGTCACCTAGGTGTGCAACGGCATCCATATTACATCACTTAGCTACCTGACACAGTATTAATTGCATCAGCCAGTAGAGACTCTATGCAGCAGCACTAACTCTCTCGTGACTCCGCATTCTCACATTTAACCATACTTATGACACCACGTGCACTCATACATCTGTTATAAGTATCTTTATTCGACAACTAGCACTACACATGCTTCTACTACAACTCACTTACTTATCGCAATCAATATATTGAAGCTTTCGACGGTAATCACCGAGTCTCTGCACGAGGAGCAACCGGAGGTGATGGGTGGATTTGGACAGCGCTCTCGTTTTCAGCTATAGACAGCGCTAGATCATGTATAGGCTTGTGTTCTATCTACCGGTGTGGCATAGTTTCTCATCGCGTGTTACTTTGGTATTGTTCATCATCGCGTCTGAGAACAGGGATGTGAGTCTGGACTCCTGTTTAGATCCCAGCATTGTTGATCTCTCGTTATTAAACCAACTATCTTCGGGGGGGGGGGGATGCAAAAATTTTTTAATTCTACAAACTAGCAATCGTCCTTAGCTTTGAGCAGATCTTTGTTGTCTCCAAGTCAAAGAACACTACAAATTTTCTTTATACAAAGATCCATCAATTCCTTAAGTTTCAGTTTGTCTTCCCCACTTCCAAGTGTGTTAACTCTTGAGAGAGGTGGGTCATTGGACTGTTTAGATGCAGTCTCAAGCCTAGTTTGAGCTTCTGAATCCCCCAATATTGTATCTTGGCACTAACTTTAAAATTCTTCAAACAAGGTGTGATACGAGTTTGGCGTTTAGCCGTCGGCTCTGCGAGATTCTTCACTTCCTGTTTTTCCTTTTCATTGTTTTCATCTTCCAATGGAGGCAAGCAAATTAGAGCGGGTTCGTCGGTAAACCTTTTAAAACTATCCTTGCATGAGTTATTAACCATTTTAATTGACTCGTTTTTATGCTTTTGAGGATGTTTTGATGTGCCATTGACATGAAAAGTTATTTGTTCATCTCCGTCCCTCAAAACAAGCTCTCTTTCATATACATCAATTAAAGCACGACTGGTTCTCAAAAATGATCTTCCTAAAATGAGAGGTACTCGAGGATCGGCTTCAAAATCAACAACAACAAAGTCGGTAGGAAAATGGAAATTCCCAACTTTGACAAAGATATCTTCAGCGAGTCCTTTAGGATGAGTAATCGATCGATCTGGTAACTCTAAAGTCATCCGAATAGAAAGAGGCATAAGATTTATGCTTGCGCCAAGATCATCGGCCAAGGCGTGGCATACATCCATTCCCGGGAAATTACATGGAATAAGAAACTTGCCGGGATCTCCAAGCTTTTCGGGAAGCTTTTTGAGGAGCATCGCCGAGCAATTCTCGTTCAACGGTATCTTAGCTAACTCAAGTAACTTTTCCTTATTCATAAGTAAACTCTTAATCGTAGGAGCAAATCTTGGCATCAAAAGTAAAGCATCCGCGAAACTGATGTCGAAGTGCAAATCTTGAAAGATTTGAAAGATCTTCTCCATTTGATTTGAAGCTTTGTCACGGGACTTTTGATCATTACGTCGTGAAGGATATGGAATATTCGGCTTAGGTAAAGTCCACAGAACATTGGTTTAAATTGGAAATAACAACTAACCGAGAGGTGGGATTTGAGCGTACTTCCTTGAATTTGTTCTCTCTATCTGTTATCTCCTGTATTTCTTCGTTCCACTACCTTTTAGAGAAGGATTAGTAGAGAATCGGGGTCCCTCGTAAGCAACACCACTCGAGTAGTGATCGCTTTCACTCACCTTCGGGTTTGGAATGGTATTCGAAGAGTACCCGTATTTGATGGCTTGGTTTTGAAAGACTATCCCTTAACATATTTTGCACGTTAGTTTGAAAAAACATTTTGTTTGATTCATCAAGACGGCTTGTTGAGTCTTCATCGTGTTTTGAATTTCATTCTTAAAGTCTCCTTTCAACAAGTTGATTTGATTTTGCATGTTTCTCATCATTTGATCATTAGTTCTCTTGTAACTTGAAAACTCATTTGAAAAATCTTGTTGAACATGATTATATGCATCTAGAAAAGATGTGGTTTGAATCCTTGACTTTGAAAATTTGGAGCTGATTATTTTGAGCATGAAAACCTTGATTTCCATTAAAATTATTCCCCGATTTCAAAATTATTCTCTTTGACCTTGATTATGATGTAAACCTATTTGATATTTTTTTTGCACGGAGCAACCTGGTGGGTGCTCATTTGCGTACTAACACGGTTTAGAGGGTTAACTTGATTGTAAGAACCCGTTGCCGCACAAACTGTAGATTGACTGTTATCTCCTGGTCGTATTTATCCTAGAAACATTCGATTTATTACGTGAATAACAAACTTTTGATTTATTCTCAATTATGTTCAAAGCCTCTCTAGTCGTCTTACTCAATGATAGTACGAAGCTCGGGTTCGACTATGTTTGGAGCACGTCCTCTATTTCGACGTCTCGAAATGGTTACGTTTGAATTATTTGGAAAATTAGAATTTCTAGTGCGCATTGCACTAAACAAAACAAACAATGAAAAAAGAAATGAGAAAAAGAAATATTTTTGTTACCGAATAATCAACAAACTTAGGGTAACTCTCTAAGTAAAATAAAAAGTTTACAAAATAGGTGCGACCTTTTTCGTATTGACACGAAACGGTAAATTTTTAGATAATAAGTTCGAGAACTTATTGATGCTGATTAATACTTTCAGTTGAAAGTATTATGTGTTGGTGTTCTTTACAACTGGTAAAAAAGTTATTTCTCTACAAATTCACAAGAAAATCCGAAAATCCGTGAAGAGCAAATATTTTTGTATGTTTCTTAATTATTAACTCACTTATACTAAAAAGAAAATAAAAATATTTTTTACTTTTAATATTTTTAATTTTTTTGTATTTTTGGTTTTCTCAAAAGCGTAACTTTCGAATACGAAAGGTTCTTCAAATCACGATCGACAAATTGCAAACGAAGGAATCTTAATCACAAATCCCCGGCAGCGGCTCCAAAAACTTGATACGTCTCAAGTATATACGTAATAATATCCAAAGTAAAGAAAATTCCAAAACTACCCTTGAGGACAAAGGTAGTAGGAAAAATCTTACAAAAATACTACACGTTTAACCGGTAAGTGATTACCGGGTCGTTTTTCCAAAGATTTATGAAATTGAGACCTCGTTTGTAATTTGGACAATGACTTGAATTGGTTCAAACTTTTTGGATTAATTTCCTAAATCTGCAATTAAAAACAATTTAAGCAAGCAAGTAAAATTAACAACTAAGCAATTAAATTCAAATAACGGTAATTAAAGAAAACGCAACAAATAGCAATTAAACTACAATTAAACCCTAAATGCTTTTCTAAACTTTTTATAATCCTAAATGACTATTAAAAAGTAAAAAAGCTAAGGAAATTCTAAACCGAGAGTGATTAAAGCTAAAAAACAAAGAAAACGAGAACGGGGATCGAATCCCGTTCTTTAAAAAGTGAACTTTTAAAATATTAACCCTACGAAAGTAATTTTCAACCTAAACCTAGAATATGATAAAAGAAAATTTTATAAAAAAGAAAATTATTTTTTTGATTATTTTCTATTTTTTATGATTTTTTAAAGTTTTTAATGAAAATAAATTTATATTTTTGATTTTTTTAAACAAAAACAAAACTTTCAAAAACGAAAGGGTCTTTCAAATCACGATCAACAAATTTCAAACGAGAGAATCTTAATCACAAATCCCCGGCAGCGGTGCCAAAAATTGATTCGTAGAATCTTATATACGTAATAATAAAATATATAATATGATGGAAAATTATCAAATTACCCTTGAGGACAAAGGTAAAAAGGAAAATCTTCACAAATATATATAATATAATACGTATATTAACCAGGAAGTATGATTCCCGGGTCGTTATCCCCCAACGATTTGTGAAATTTGAAACCATGTTTGTTGTTCGGACAATGATTTGAATTGGAAACAAAGATTGATTTGATTATCTACTTCTACAAATTAAAATAAGCAAATAATAACAATTAAGCACGAAAACAAATAACGAGAAATTAAATTTTAACTAAAAACGCAAAACGGAAACCCTAAACGGTAGTCAAAAACCCTAAATTTCTAAAATTAAACCTAAATTAATTTTTTCCTTTTTAAATGGACTCTAATTGACTAAAAAGTAAGTTTAAAGAAAACTAGAACAAAAACGGAGTTGAAATGAGCTTTGAAACACGAAAAATGAGAACGGGAATCAATCCCGTTCTTTAAAAATCAAAATTTTGCAAATTAAACCCTTCGAAGGCAAAACTAATTTTCCTAGAAACTTTATGACAAAAGAAATTTTTCTAAAAAAGATTTATATTTTTTTGATTTTTTTTCTATTTTTTATGATTTTTTAAAGTTTTTAATAAAAATACTGAACTATCTATAAAAATTCTTCGAAAAAATACAGAAAATAGCTTATACTAATTAGAACCTAGAAAAAATAAACTCGATTACACAACTTAATGAATAAGCCATGGAATAAGCTAAAACAGCTTATTAAGCTCGTGAGGGTAAAGTGTGTATAAGAATTAAATGTTGTAAGAGTTTAACAAAAAAGACCACAGGGCACAGTGGTAGTGAGTGTGTTGTGTGTGTTATAAATAGGGCTAGGGGAGTGGAGGTCGGGGTTCGAGCCTTGCTCACCCCCGATTTCCACCTTCCCTTTTTTTTGAAAAACTTATAAAAGCAAAGTTATTAAGCACCTAAATATAAGCAATTTTAATAAAAAGGAATGTTTTATGAAAGCCCTAAATAAGCTGAAAAACAGCTTATTATCTAGACAGAAACACTTAACTCATTTTTTAAAGTTTTTCTTAAATAATAGCTAAAAGACCACAATAAGCTAAGGCAAGGACTAACTAAGCTACTACTAACCTAAGATAACCTGATAAGCAGGTTTAGAAAGAAATAAGCAATAGAAAACATATCTTAGACATTGAACATCCAAATATTATTCGAAAACTGCAAACAAAAAGTCACCTAAGCTGACTTTTGAGCTTCTATTTAAGGCTAGCAAATAAGTTTTAAGAAGTGAAACTTGGTTTTTCTAAAAAACTAGCTTAAAGACTTCTAAAAAAAACTTTTTGAAAAGACCTTGGAAAACTATAGCTTATTGAAAAAGCTTAACTAAACAGACAGTTTACTCAGCTTGTGCTGAGTTTGGTTTTGAAAAATGAAAAGACAAAATGCTTATTTAAAAGCTAAAAACAGATGACAAATTAAGCTAAATTTTGATACACTAAATCAAACTAATGAAATATGACCTATAAGTTACTTATAATATGAAAATCAAAAGCTAAATGCTATTTTAACCCTACTGAAAATGAAGCTAGAAATTGTACTTATGCATTTTTTATCTATCTAATGTAACTTGCACAAAAATAACCAAAACTTTAAAACCTTCTATTGCAAACCAAAAACATTAAATCTAACACTCTTAAAACACAAGTCTAAATGCAAATTAAGTAAATGTAAAAGCTAGGACAGAAAATGGCTTATAATGCAAATATAAATTGAAGATTTGGACTTACGGAAAAACTAACTAGTGGAAAATACTTACTAACTTTACTCCTAAGCTTATAAAACTAGCTTAGACAAACTTATATGAGAGATTGAACCAAAAACAAAAGACCAAATGGCCAACTGCAGTTTTAACTTGAAGTTAAAACTGCTATGCCAAACACCCCTTTAACTAGACTCAACACCATTTTAGCTTATGAAAATGAAATTAAGAGCTTAAGACCTAAATACCAGATAAAAAATAGATTATAACAACATTAATAAGCATAAAACTATAAGTAAATAAGCTAGAAACAATAAGCTACAAGTTAAGCTAATATTTTTTTAGTTTTTGACAGTTTTATGTATTTAAACTAAGAAATCTAAGATCTAAGCTATAAAACTTAAAAACAAATATTGAAACATATTTAATAAGCACAAATAGAAAGAATTAAGAACAAATAAGCTATACTATAAGCAGTATAAGCAAAATTAAGCTAGGAAAATTAAGACAGAAGAGTAATGAACTTTCTAGGTACCTATAGCTAACAAGGTATAATGGCTTTAATGATGCTATCTACAAGTCTTGACTTATTAAGAATTGACAGTAAAAGTCCTTATGAAGATTTCCATGGTAAGCTCATCTTCCAAAAAGCTCAAAATCCAATAAGCCAAGGTATTAAGCTGATTTTTAGATTTAAGTATATTAAGAGCTTATTAATAGCTCAATTTGAGCTTAGAGACTCAAAGAGCTTGTATGAGCTTATTAGGAGCTTTTAGAAAAGTGACTGAAAACATTTGAAAACAATAAGAGCTTATGATAGATTGAATAAAAGAACACTAGATTTCATTAACTTGAAAAGTGATTACAATCTCTTGAAGATGAATTACAATAACTGAATTTGAAAAGTACAAAAGCTAAAGTTTAAAAGCTAAAAATTACATAAGCTAAATTTTTAAAAGCTAAAAATTACTAAAGAGAAGATGCCTTGTGTGTGAGTGAATGCTTGTATTTATAGTGCTGAAAGGATGCTTCTAGGCCCCTGAGTCAGGTATACACTCCCTTGGATCCTGTCCCTTCAATCTAACCAATCATTGGATCCCTATTATGAGCCGTTAGATCACTTTGGTGAGCACACGGATTGCCAACGTGGCATTCCGTGTGTCAGAGCCATTGTGCTTCTTTTTCAAGCCTTTTAGTGCAAAAATCTAGCCCTTGGTGTGTTTCCTTGCATCCGCGTGGCATTCTCCTTGTGGGTTTCCACCAATGGGAGCGTTTGGTGATGTGTAACTCTGCCAAGGTGTCCTTTATCACCTGAATTGTTTCTCCATGTGGCCAATTTTGATTTGCCCTTTGTTTTGAACTCGAGGTAAATCGGGGAAGACGGTGAACAGTAGTAACAAATTTTCGCGCGTAACTTTTATAAAAGGGAAAGGGAATTTGACTTTTCTTTACCGGGGTTTGACTTTGGGTTTATAAAGGGTTTTGGGCCGGGTATTTAGGCTTGGGCTTGGTGTAGTTATAAGAGATAACGAGTGTTATCTCTTATAGTGTTAAGAGATAACACCGTTAGGTCTTAGGGACTTTTTATGAATATGGTTAACTTTGAGGGACTGATTTGGAATTTTTGGGTTTTGTCTTTTTATGGTTGACTTTTGTTGACCAATGGTTGACTTTTGTTGACCTTTGATAACATTCTCCCGGTTCTTGTATTCTCTTTTCCTTTCCCGTGTCCGTGATTGTCCGGTTTTGACCGTTTTCTTGAAATTTTTTGCAATATCCGTACCTACACAATCACAAAGGGACAAAACAGCAATATTAAAGCATTTAAGCACAATTTTGTCTTTTTAGGGTTATTTTTGATATAAAATGGATATGTGTTTTCACACATATCAAAATTCCCCAAACTAGTGCATTTGTGATTCCTGACTCCGAAGAGACCCTAATGCTTGCTGAAGAGAGTCGTTCAAAAATTCTTTTAAAAGAAAAAAGACTATATTGTTGTTAAGAAAAGAAAGTTAATACTACACCAGTCGATTATGTTGCCTTAATCTACTTTCTCAAGAATTTGAAAATATCGATTTGTTCCTCAAATAATGAATTTCTGCTGAACAAGCCTTTTGGTCTCAGAATTCTGTGAATTCTCCAGAACCCACTCTTTCTAGTAGACCCACCAAAGTTGAGTTTCCAAAAGAACTTCCTAAAATCAGCATGGTTAATACGAGTTTGAAAAAACTTAAATAACATCTTGTGTTTTGACGTGGTTTTCAAAGAATGGTCCACCTCCCACAACTCTATATAGGTGTTCGTGGGGGTGTTTTGAACTACATAAGCTTGTTTTAGAGAATTTAATTCATTGTAAAAGTCTGAAGGACTATTTCATTACATTCGATCAATTATTTAATTGATGAACTTTTGCCAGTCTAAAATGTCTTCCATCAAGTGGTATCAGGTGTTGAACTACATGTTTAGACGTCTAAAACATTTAAAGTGAAATTGATTTAAGTTTTAAATTGAAATTAAGCTTTGGAAACAAGTCATTAACAATGTTATTGTGAACTATAAATTATGAATTCTTCTGTGGATATTTGCCTTCTGTGAAAATATGCTATGAATGTGAAAAGTGAATCAAATTGAGATGAGCTTCTCAACAAAAAGGATTTCGTTGAAATAGAGATTAGATAAAATGGTTCAAAAGTTTTTACCAATCTTGAAAAAGCTTTGCATATCTTTAGCAAGTTGATTCTCAACATTAATCAGGAATTTTTCAAAGGTGATAATTTGTTTCAATTAAAATGCTCCATTGAATTTTGATCAATTGTTTGAATTAAATGAATTGTAAGTCAGTCACAAGAGAAAGACACGGTCATAAGACTGTTTAAAGAGAGAATTAAATCTTAAGTGGAAAATAAATGGAGCGATAAGATTAAAAGGACTTTGAGAGATTGAAATATAAATATAGAATTGGTTCATAGGGTGTCATAGGCTTATTGCTGAGAATGAGCATTTGAGACAGACCTATAAGCTACTTTATGACTCGATTAAACCAGCACGTATTCGATAAAAAGAACAATGTGATAATTTAATTAATCAAGTAAATCTAAAGTGTGTGGAAATTTCTGATTTAAATGCTAGTCTTCAGGAAAAAGTTTTGGTAATTACAACTCTCAAGGATGATTTAAGAAAACTTAAAGGAAAAGCTCTAGTTGATAATGACGCTACAAAACACCCTAGTGATCCATAAATGCTTAAGATGGATGTGGAACAATGATCCCTAAATTGTTTGAATGAAGAACAGACAGCTCACTCTGCCTATTGTTAAGCACACTTAGGTACGATGCTATAGTTCTTATGGATCTAGTTGAACTGTTAATCAAATGTTCCACTAGATCAATCCTTAGAATCTGCCTGTAGGTATGCTAAACGAATTCAGGAGTTGCTTACAAACATCAGTAAAACCTGCCCTAGTATTAATAATGCTGATGGAAAATTAGTGGCTGTGACCCCAAAGAACAAGGACAAAAGAGTTAGATTCACTAAGCCCGTCACATCTTCAGGAAACACAAACACAAAACCTTTTCCTCATCGAACTTAGTTCTAACAAACGTTAGTTGTTTCTCCAGAGTAAACTGTCTACTGTGCTAGGGATCACAGCCTGCAGGCAATTACAAAGAAAGTTAGATTTAAAATCACCTAGTAGTACTCAGAAGTAATAAAGTAGAAGCCACCCTAGGAAGTTAAAATCTAGTTTGAAATATCAAAGATTGTGTTGTTGAACTAAAGGAAATGCTCATGTGAAATTCCAAGCATTAATGCAAATTATGAAATTAAATGGGTTAAGTGTAATGGTTGAATGCTTTCTGATAAATCATGATTGGTTTGTTCTGATTTATCAAATAATTCGTGAATGCTCGTACTAATCTAATAAATTCAATGAGAAAGTTTTGAAACCAAAGGAAAGGTGTTTCAAATATTGGATATATCTGGTGACTAATGGTAGGACCTTCACTATAGTAGGAAATGCGTTCCCTTTAACTAGGATTTACATTATATACTGTGAAGTGCACACTTAGGAAACCATCTGCTTGAGATAATGAACATCTAAAACATGTCGTACATGGTTGACTCACAAACACCTGGAAATCTTAAACCTAATGTACTGTAGCAAATTCTAAGGTTCTTATTTCTGTATTGCTAACATATGGGAAACCAGTCATCTTGGGGATCCATAGTTTCTGATGTTCCATCTTCCTTCTTGATGAAAAGCATGTCGTCCAAAATTGTTCTCTAGGTATTTGGACTTGGCTGCTCCAAGCATATGACCGGAGATCGCTCTCAGCTCACTAATTTCGTCAATAAATTTTTGGGTACAATCAATTCAGAAATGTCACTGTGGAATAATTATATTAGAATATGCTGATTATCAGATTGGGAATGTTACGATTTCAAGGGTTTACTACGTAGAAGGACTTGGACACAACTTATTCTTCGTTGGGTAATTTTGTGATTCGAACCTTGTACTTGCTTTTCGCCAACACACCTGCTTCTATTGTAATCTAGAAGGTGTAGATTATTATACTGGATCCTCGTGGCAACAATCTTTATACTTTGTCTCTTGGAGATATGATGATGTCCTCTCTATATGTTCTCTTGTCAAAGGCTCAATGACTAAGTCCTGGCTTGGCACTGAAGTTTGTTCCCATCTGAACTTTGTGTAATCAACCATCTAGCTTTACATGGTCTTTATTGTTCGAGGTCTCCCAAAGTAAGTTTGAAAAGACCATATGTGTTCTGCTTGTATAATGGGTAAAAGCAAGAAGAAACCATACAAACCTAAATCTGAAGACACTAACCAAGAAAAACTCTATCTTTTGCACATGGATCTTTGTGGACCAATGCGTGTTGCAAGTGTTAATGGAAAGAAGTACATCCTCGTCATTGTCGATGATTACTTGCGATTTACATGGGTTAACTGCTTAAGGTCAAAAGATGAAGCTCTAGATTTCATAATCAAGTTTCTTAAGATGATCCAAGTGCGGCTTAAAGTGCCTGTCCGACGAATCAGAACAAATAATGGAACTGAATTTGTTAATCAAACTTTGTGTAAATATTATAAGAAGGTTGGCATCTCTCATGAAACATCTGTTGCTCGCTCTCCACAGCAAAGTGGTGTCGTTGAAAGACGTAATCATACGCTAATTGAAGCTGCCGCACAATGTTAATTTATGAAAAAGCTTCGTTATTCTTATGGGCAGAAGTAGTTGCTACCGCAAGTTACACCCAAAATCGTTCCATCGTACGTCTTCGTCACCGCAAAACACCATATGAGCTTTTACATGACAAACTCCCTGACTTATCATTCTTCCATGTATTTGGTGCACTCTGCTATCCGACAAATGATAGTGAGAACTTGGGTAAGTTACAACCGAAGGTTGATATTGGTATTTTCATTGGCTGTGCACCCACAAAGAAAGCATTCCAAATTTACAACCGACGTACCAGACGTATTATCAAAACAATTCATGTAGACTTTGATGAGCTGACTGTGATGGCTTCTGAACATAGCAGTTCAGGACTCGCGCTTCATGAAATGACTCCTGCAATAATCAGTTCAAGACTCGTATCAAACCATCCTCCCTCAACACCTTTTGTACCACCTTCAAGAAGTGATTAGGATCTTCTGTTTCAATCGATGTTTGATGAATTACTCACTCCTCCACCTAGTGTTGATTGCCCAGCCCCTGAAGTCATTGCTCCAATTGCTGAAGTAGTCACTTCAGAACGGACTGTATTACGGGTTCTCTTTTCATCACAAACAGTTAACCAAGATTGCACCATCACCTAGTATCTCTCAAACAACACCCAAAACTCAATCTCCTTTCATTCCTAATGATGTTGAAGAAGGTCAAATATGATTTAGATCGTGTGACCTTGAATAACGATTCGTTCTTTGGTATTACAATTCGAGAATATGATTCTGAAGCCAGCTTCTTCGGATGTTATTTCACTACGTTGTGCAAACTACTGCTCGTAAAACTCAGAAACTCCGTTACCAAATGGACCAAGGTTCCATCCTTTTGACAACATCATTGTGAACTTGAAATACCTGTTTCCTCAAGACTACAACTTCATGAACAAAGCCTTATTTAGTTACTTCGATGCTTTCTTCATAGTGTGAACTAAAGACTTATAAAGACGCATTAACTCAATCATGTTGGATTGAAGAAATGCAAGAGGAGCTGAATGAATTTGAGCGTCTTGAAGTCCGGGAACTCGTTCCTCGTCCCGATAAAGTGATGGTTATTTCTTTAAAATGGATTATACAAGGTGAAACTGAATGAATTTAGAAGGAATTCTAAGGAACAAACGCATCGTTTGGTTGCTCGTGTTATCATCAGAAGTGGGAATTATATTTTTGTGGAAGCCATTTGCTCCAGTGGCTAGACTGTTGTTATTCGAATTTTCCTTGCATATGCGCCACAGTGAAATATGTTTGTCTAACAAATGGATGTAAGACGCTTCTTGTAATAGATTAATGTGCGAAGAAGTTTATTAGCCAACCGGTAAGGGTTTGTGGATACAAGTCATTCCGAAATCATGTGTATAAGCTTAAGAAGGTCCTTTATGGGTAAAACAGGATCTTTGCGCGTGGTACGATCTATTGTAAATTTATACTTTCTCAGGAAATTCTCCAAAGGGAAACGTGGTTCCTATATTATTACATAAGATGACAAGGCAAAGATCTTTCTGGTACTAATCTTCGTTGATTGTATAATCTTTGCGTCTATACACCTGTATTATGTGTCCATTTTTCCAAATTAATGTTTCCTTAGTTTAAGATGTCGATGATGGATAAAATTTCATTTTTTAGGACTTACTGGATTTCATAAAGTCACCAGAGGATTTTTTAAACCAGTCTCAATATTCTCTCAATCTTTGAAAAAATTGGTATGGAATCTAGTGACCGTGGATATACCATGGTGGAGAAATCAATACTGGATGATGGCTACACATGCGATAGCGTAGATTCCTACGCATTATCATAAAATCGTTTGCTCCCTTATGTAATCTTATAGACAGTAAACCAGACCTAACATTTGCTGTAGCATGTGTTGAAGGTATCAGGCAAGCCTACCGAAAGCACCTTATTGCTGTTAAAAAGATAATTTATATACACTATGAGGTACCATAACTCAGGGACTTAGTATCCAAAGGATTCTTCTATTGCTCTAACAGCTTATGCAGACGCTGATCACGCGGGTTACCAAGATACTACACGAAGTACATCTGGAAGTATGTAATTATTGGGAGACAGACTTGTTAGTTGGTCATCAAAAAGGTAAAAAAGCGTTGCGATATCTAGTACGGAAGCTGAATATATTGCTATGTCTGGCTGTTGTGCTCAAATCCTTTGGATGAGATCACATCTTACCGAATATGGCCTTGGATTTAATAAAATTCCAATGTACTGTGATACAAAGTGATTTTGCTTATGCAGCAACATCCGTTCAACATTCTTGATCAAAGCATATTGACTTCAGATTCCACTTCATAAAAGAGTAAGTTGAGAATTAAGTAGTAGAGCTTTACTTTGTCAACATGGAGTATCAACTAGCGGACATCTTCAATAAAGCCCGCAGAGAAAGAATTGAATTTCTTATCAACAAAGATATGGAATGCGAAGTTTTTGTTAGAACTTAAACAATTGGCAGTTGAAGCTGAAGATAGTGGTGGTACCTATTCAATATCCTGTATTTCATACTGTAATTTATATTTATAATAAAACCATAAAAACCAAAAAGATTTTTCATTTTTCAGAAAACTTTTATAAAATCAAAATACAAAAATATAAAATATTTAAAACCAAAGAAAAATTAAATATTGAGAAAAAAAATTATAAAAGGGTAATAATGGCATGTCTTTTAAAAATCGTATCATTTACGATCTTGGGAATTGTCATTTCAACATTGGGTAACGAGGTTGTAAATCGAAGTTCGAGCTGAAGTTCTATATTGTTTTCTAAACTTGCCAAAAAATGGCTTGTATTTATTTCAGATAGCAAACTTTCATATTCTTAAATGCAAGTATTTCAAATAGAAAAACTTACCTTTAACAAGTATTAATTTCGGGCATGGTCTACTTTATGACCATGCAAAGGCTTGTGATTACTTTGCATCACAACCCATGCTTCTTTTGTTTCCATAAGTGTACGTGTCAGTGCGCTTATGAGTGAAAATAAGAGAAATCTTATTTGCTATGGTGTTTGTTTTTTCAAAATAAAACATTGCTTCATCAGAAAATGCTTTTCAAAGATATTTGACCACTCAAACAACGACTACAGCTCTTTAAATAGAAAACGGGTCATTGTTTGAGGGGGAGAAAATGTCAAATATCTTCTTCATAATAAAAATGTGCTTAAAGGGAAAAAGGTTTTTAAACAATAACGGAATATCATTCTTTAAGCCTTTAGGTTTAGCTTATGTGTGCCTTATATGTTATGTGTTTATGCCTTTAGGGAGTAAATGTGCAAATACAAGTTTTTAGGAATGTAAGTTAAAAACATTAGGGACTATGTGTGCCAATTGTTAAACTACACTTGCCTAATGAAAGTTATTGGTGAAAAAAATAAAAGGGATAAGAAAATTGAGGGGCCAAATGTATCAAAAACAAAAATTATTTTATAACATCACTTAACCCCCCCCCCCTTGTCTCTTTTAATACTCAAAACACACTTACATTTATTTCCTCCTTTAAATTCGCCAAACTTTGATCTAATTTCTAAGTTGTTTTTCATCATAAGTACAATATAAAATATTATCATTCTACATTACCTAATCTACCTACATCTCAAAGGAATTTGGTTTTCATCCATTTTTGATTTCAAAATACCCTAATTCTCAAATTAGGGTTCTTGAAAATCAAACTGGCTAAAAAGCCAAATTAGTTGAGGGGTTTTGTAGTTTTAGGTGTGTAATGGACTTGTCTTAAACAGTTCTCTGTATGCTTATCATATGTATCTGATTTGAGTGATTATGTGTTCGAAAATTTGGGTGTTTGCAAAATATTGTAAAAAGTTTCTGGGTTTTGTGTTACGAAGCTCAATACCACTTTGTTGATTATGTTTAAGTGGTCATACAACACCATTGTTTGCTGTTATTTTCATATTCGTGCAAAAGTGTGTGTACGTACTTGAAATCGAATAAACTTGTCTATTCTGTGGCTTAAATGTTGTTATCTAAGTGCCTAAATGATATTCTTATGATTAGCATGCTAATATAACATGTGTGTTTCATTAAAATGTCATGGTTTTGCAAATTATAAAATGAACCGAACAACTTTATCTCTATGAGAACAAAACAACTTGTCTATTCAGGAACCGAACAACTTGATATCTTTGTGAACCGAACAACTTGTGTTAGAAGGAACCGAACAACTCTTTGGTTAAAAGGAACCGAACAACTCTTTAGTTAGAAGGAACCGAACAACTCTCTAGTTAGAAGGAACCGAACAACTCTAAAGTTAGAAGGAACCGAACAACTCTGTGGCTAGAAGGAACCAAACAACTCTTTAGTCAAAAGGAACCAAACAACTCGTTGTCTTAAGGAACCGAACAACTTAGTATCTTTAGGAACCGAACAACTCGTTGTCTTTAGGAACCGAACAATCCGTTGTCTTATGGAACCGAACAACTGTATATCCTTTGGGAACCGAACAACTAGTCTACTTAAGGAACCGAACAACTAGTTTTTCTCTTAGATATCAGTTTATCTCTCAAGACCAAACACACTTACGATCAAATTCCAATTTAAAAGGCAATTTAGAAACTTAATTAGGGAGTTAATTAAAATTGGTTAATTATACACTCTAAAACAAGCTAAGTTAGCTTAAGTTGTCATTTTTTTAAAACGGATAGATCTTAATAAGTGCAAAAAATCTTAGTGTTCCTAATTCCTAAGAAACGTTCACATCATGAATTAACTTTACGTGTTCACTTAATAGGTCTCTATAGTATATTATATAAAATTGGTTGGGCATAAACTGTATTGATCCTTTCTTAGACAGCCATCATGGATACAACAAAAGGCACAAGCAAAGGCGCTGGAATGATGCTTCTCCTTGTCGCACCTGAAAACCATCTTAAGATTGGAAAATGCAATCAACGTCTTAGCCCTACTCTTAAATCCAATGAACCAACCATTCAAGTGGAATTAGATGCTTTAAAGCTCACTCCTTTCTACAATGCATTTGAAGTCTCTGCTGATGTTCCAAAAATTTACATGCAAGAGTTTTGGGCTACTATCACCAAACATCATTTCTCACTCCGGTTTAAGATGAATAGAAAAAGCCATACTGTTAATGTTGACAACATCAGAGATATGCTCAAAATTTGCCCTAAACTCCTATGCCAGAAATTTGAAGATCCTCCATTTGAAGAAGAGATACTCTCTTTCATTAGAGATCTTAGACACACTGGCGAGATAAAGGTATTATCTGATGTCAATGTTAATCACTTGCATAAAAAATCCATGGTGTTCATTTCGCTTCTATCGTTCTATACAGTCGTCTTTGTGGATAATCTGCTCTTTAAAGTCTTCACCTGTCACGAGCTCAAATCATTTAGGGACATGTATCATAACAAGATTGATTGACTATGTCTATTACTGTGGAAGACTTAGGTGTATCATGTGGGGACAAGAATTTAAAAGTATAATGGGGGGGGACATGTATTATACACACTTCCCCAAAGTCATTGTAGACTCTTCATGCAAAGATCATGAAATACCACAGGCGATACTAGATGTTTTGGCCAATTTGCAGGGATGACCGCATGTTCACCAACTTTATAGATGTCTCATTTCTAAACATCAGGTCACATACCTGGTATACGGCGCTATTCTCCCTCGGCACTTAACTAACCACACTGTTGAGTCTGAAGATACAGACATACCTGCTTATGCTAACTAGTTGAAAAGACTAAAACCAAAATCTACAAAGAAGAAAGCTGATTCTGAATCATCTCCTAAGATGAAGCCTACTCAAGCTTCTAAAGGAAAAAGAATCAAGACTTGAGCTAAGGGAGTTATACCTGCCAAGAAGAAGCAATCAGCAACAAAGTCAAAAGGTTTAAACGGGCGTGTATCATGAGGTTGCTTTGATTGAAGCTGAATAGATGAAGATTGCTCTTGAAAGAAGCAAGACATAACAACACAGCTCCCATGCCAGTGGTTCAGGTACAGATGAAGGAACTGGTGTCACACCAGGGGTTCTCGATGTACCTTCTTATGATTCTGAGGCTGAGCAAATCTCTTAGAAGTATAGTGACGAGGAAGTTCATGATGAAGTAAACATGGGAAATGATAATGATGACGATGTTGATACTCAAGATTGGATGTGGGAGGGAATATGATGAACAAGATGATGATAATCAAGATGATGATGATCAAGAACATGATGGACAAGAGGATGAAGAGCAAGGTGATGTTAATAATCAAACTGATTCAGACAACGATGGTGATGACTTTGTTCATCCAAAGCTTTCCACTCATGATGAGATGATAAAGAAGAAGAGGATTCAGATCTGAGGTTCTACACCTTTCAATTATGATCCATGATGATGAAGAAAGTGATGAAGAAATCAAGGTCGATGGTTAAGGTGAGAAGAAATGGATGAAGAGGGACAATGAAAAGGACGAAGCGATATGAATTATACTGGGACGTGCTGTCACATCTGAGAGGGAAAAGATACTGAAATGAGAGCTCCACTGAAAATGACTGATGATCCATCCTTTCATGTATCATAACACGGTCAATCATGAAGCTCATACTTACATGAGTTCTTTTTGTCATCTGGATTCGTTTCTAACATGCTCAATCCCAGTCCAGATACAGGTGTTGACTCTATATTTAATCTTAACACTGAGTCAACTTCACTGATAGATGTTCCAGTTACTACTATTGCCGAGCCACCTTTTTTGTCTACAACAACTCTTCCTCCACCACCCACACCTCTCATTACACATCTGACCATAACAAACATATTTACTACCCCACACAACTGTCCATGTCCCTCCTTACAAGATTTCCAACTTGTGGCTCTATATTCGGTATTGACCATAGACTAAAACTTAGAAATGACTTTTTTTTTTTTTTTTTATTGATTTCTTTTTTTTTTTTTTTTTCTTTATATTTTTTGGTTTTTTTTTCCTCTGAACTCAAGCCAATACGAAACCAATTTGCTGCAGCAGTTTCTTCAATTCTCGGCATTGTTGATGCGTACCTTGCCAACAAGATGCATGATGCCGTCAAAACAGTTGTTCAGTTACAGTCCGACAGACTCAGAGATAAAGCTCAAGCTAAAAATGCAGACTTCATCAATAAACTTGATGATAACATTAAGAAAATAATCAAGGATCAAGTCAAAGAATAAGTTAAAACACAAGTCTCCAAGATTTTGCCAAATATTGAGAAGACTGTAAATGAACAACTCGAAGCAGAGGTTCTGACTCGTTTATCCAATGAATCTAAGACATCTCATGCCGTAGCCGCCAACCTATCCGAACTAGAACTGAAAAAGATTCTCATAGATAAGATTGAGAGCAATAAGTCAATCCACATATGGAGAAATTGTTTCATTTAAAAGATGTCGAGATGAAGAGGATAAAGACGAGGAACCCTCCGCTGGATCAAACCGGGGGTCCAAGAGAAGAAGAGAAGGAAAAGAACCAGAGTCAACGAGTGCACCAAAAGAAAAGACCTCCAAGACAACTAACAAGTCAACTAAAGGGTCAAAATCTCATCAAAAGTCTGTTAATGAGTCTGCTCAAGCAGAGGAGCCAATGCAAACTGCCAAAGATTTGGAAGAACCCGCACATCAGGAGTTCAAAACAAGAGTTACTAAAGATCAACCTGATGAAGAGACCTCTCAGCTTCCTGATTGGTTTCAAAAACCAGCAAAACCTCCTACTCCAGATCGTGATTGGAACAAGACTTTACCTGATGCTCATGGACCTGTTCAACCTTGGCTAAGCTCTTTGGCCCAGATAGAAGATCCACGTGAGTCGTTTAATGAGCTAATGGACACTCCTTTTGACTTCTCATCATTCGTGATGAACCGTCTTAAAGTTGATACTCTAACTCCTGAATTATTAGTCAGTCCAACATTCGAGCTGATGAAAGGATCATGCAAGAGTCTGGTAGAACTTGAATATTTCTTTGAAGAAGTCTACAAGGCAAACCATGATTCATTAGACTGAAAACCCGACAGGTCAGCATTATCTCATGATCTGTGAAAACCACTACCATTTGATACTATGGGTTCATGACACCACGAGGGTGCGTTGGGTTCGGGGCAGCCACCACCCTAAGGTGGGTTTGGGTGGCAGCCACCCAACAAAGGGTGTTTCGTTCGGTTACTGTTCACCGCACCAATTAGGGTGCGGTTGGGTTTAAAATGAAAAGGGGTGCGACTGGTTTGGTTTTGCACCGGTAGGGGTGCGTTTGGCTCGGGGTTTAGAACCGTAGCGGGTCCGTTTGGTTTGTAACAGCCCCACCTAGGGCGTGTTTGGGTTGGTATTAACAGCCGCAAGGGCTGTTTGGGGTGTCCGAAGGATGCTCGTTTGGTTGTTAAAACGCAGTGGGTGCGTTTGGCTTGTTCCGGCACCGGTTACGGTGCGTTTGGTATTTAAAACAGCCCACAAGGGGGCTATTTGGTTTAGGTCAGTCGGGCTTGGGGAGTTTGGTTGTTTGGCTGTTAAACAGCCGAGGTACGTTTGGTTGTAATGACATAGGTATAGGGTGTGTCGAGTTTGGCTAAGGGACAACCGGGGTGCGTCGGGTTTGGCTGCGGAAATAGCCCCGAAGGGTGTGTTTGGTTTGATTTGTAAAATAGCCGGGGTGCGTTTGATTGGTTTAGTTACACCGAAATGGGTGAGTTTAGTTTTGCACCACAAAAAGATTTTGATTGTTTCATTAAATTGATCGATTAATTATATGTGATGAAATCCATTGAAACTTGCGACGTCTAGTAAAATATGATATTAATATTAAAACGGGATTGATATAAATCTATAAGCGATATTAGATGTATTTTAGACGAGTGGTTGTGTAGCAAAAGCAAACAAATTTATATACTTATAGTATTAATCCCGTAAAATTCTTTCCAAAATACTTCTCAAACAAGAGAAATATAAGGTAGAAATTTCACTAAAGAAAACACAATATGTATATTTTTATCCGGGAAGTATCTTTCCTCGGGTCGTGTCCCAACGAAATCGTGAATTGAGAATTGAGAATAATTCGGATTCGAGTTAAGATTGATAAAGGATTTTTGAACTTTTGATTATACTACAATTATAATAGCACGAATTAAAAACAATTAACTAGCTCGAAATTTAAATGCACGAAAAGTAAAAACGCGAGCTAAAACTGAAATTTAAAATCTAAAGCACTATTTTTAACAAACTTTATACCTAAAAATCACAAATTTAAAAAGAAAATTTTAGGAAAAAGAATTGGAATTTTTTAACTATTTTTGAATTTTTTATGAATTTTTAAAGAAAAATGAATTAACAAAAATAAACTTTTTCTAAAAATTATCACTAAAATTTTACTTTTATTTTTCAAAAATACTAGATTTAAAAAGAAAATTATTGCAAAAAGAATTTTAATTTTTCAACTATTTTTCTATTTTTTATGATTTTTCTAAGAAAAAGTAATTCACTAAAATCTATTTTAATTCCTAGAAATTACAAATTTAACTGGAAAAATATGAAAAAATGTTTTTTATAAACTAGAAATGTGCAGAAATCAAAGGGAACAAAAAGCCCCAATTTTTATAAACTAATTGAGCCCTAATTTGATCAATTAAAGTCTAAACCTAATTTTATTAAAACTAAAATCAAAAATATTAAATCTATTTTATTAAAATGAAAAGACAGGGTAGGAAATGTAAGAAACGAAACTAAAGGGTAGGCGGGCTAACTTTTGCAAATTTACACTATAGAATAAACGGGTGCCCCTAAATTTTGAGAAAAGTACTAAACAAACCCTACGATCTAGCTTATTTTTGGCTTATTGAAAAATGATTTTCAGCAAAAACTTAAAACTACAAACTTGAAAAACAGCTTATTCTAAACAACTTTAACAAAGGGACTTTCTACTTTTAGCAACTCAATAAGCTAGAAAACAATCACTATCAATTCCTGTGACAGAAAACAAAGTATTTAAGGAGCTTTTACACATTTAGCTATATCTAGCTTATTTCTAGTGAAAATGAAAACTAAAAGAACTACATTATGTCTTATGATGAATAGCTAGAGATCTAGGAAGAAATAAGCTAAAGGTTTAAAAGAGTATCAATAAAATTGAACATACAAATGCAAGACCATCTTTATGACTATTTGTTGAGCTATTATAATAACTAAACAGCTTATTTCTAAACCTAAACAGCTGAGATTTTGAATATAAGCTAAACCATGGATTTACATCTAACCTAGATAAAAGGTTTTCCAATATTACAACTAAAAATGAAAATTCAAAATGAAATAAGCTAAAATCTACATGATGCCTAAGCATGCTAATTTATGCAGGAAATATAAGTCTAGAGTTAAAAACTTTAAATGAAATCTAAGAGATAAATCTTGTAAACCTAGTGGAGAAAACTACGTAAAAAAACTTAATGTCCAACCATAACATCTAATTATAGATCCTAAAAATAAAATGAGAAAAGTGGCAAAGCAACAACAGCTTTGACTGTTTGTTGCTGGATAGCATTTGCAAACACTTAACAAATGAAGTCATGCTCAACTTCTTAAGTAAGAATTTTTAACCTACTAAAGAAAGTAACCTAGACTTGCTTTTATAACAACTTGGAAAGACTAAAAAGCTAATAAATCTCTTTAAAACTAAAATTACTCCCAGCCATCTAAATGCCCTGGTGCATGTCACAATCTTTCTTTTTAAACTCCATCTTTGAAAATCTACAAACTAAATCTCAAAACCTTTTTAAAATTCTAAAATATCACTTAATACAACTTACTCATTCACCTTTACACATTAAAGTTGACTTTAAGGATCAAAAACACCTAAATCCAAACACTCCCTTACCTAAACTGTCTAAACTATTTTATAACTAAAATCTATTTTAAAACTAAAACTGTTTAAATCTTTTATCTACTCTTTACCTACTAACTAAGCTAATGAGTCTAATCTAAGCTCTAATAGTACTATTATAGCATTATGTAGAAAATTTAAACAAGTTACTCACTAGGATACTATCAACTAATATGACAGAAACTCAAGTTATGAATTCCTAATGGAAACTTACTAAAAAGCTTAAGGGCATTGAAAACTCTAAACAAACTGAGTAATTTTGACAATGATGTAAGCACTCATCAAAGATAAGCTAAATAAGCAAAGTGAATACGCTAAAGAAATGCTAGTATAACATGTATAGAATTTAAACCTGTGAGTTAAAGTATCTTACACCAAGCATCCAACAGTAAAAAAGCTTTAGATGTCCTAATGGCTTCCAAAGCCTCTAAACCTGAGCTTAAAGCTCAATAAGCTCTTGACAGCTTATAACTCCTTGTTTGCTGATCAAAATGAACTCAACACCTCCAAATACTCATGAATTTGATTCCAATGATTCAAAATGAGTAAATGAATGATTCTAAACAAAGTTTGACTGATTTTGAGCTTATGAAAAGTAATAAGCTCAAATACTTATTGAGAAGCTTTAATGGAGTGAATATTGCTTAAATTGTAAGGTAAAACATTAAGGCATAAAAACTGAATTGTATGCTCAAGAAGTGAGTACAAGCAAAAAGTACAAAGGTACAAGAGCTAAAGCTGAAAATTTAAAAAAGCATAAAAGAAAAAGCATAAAAAAAGAAAACCGAAAAGTAAAAAAAAAGAAAATAAAAAACACTAACCTAACTCAAAAATGAGCCCTAGGCTTTCCTAATAAATAAGAGTAGAAGAGGAGAGGATGAGAAAACTCGAGCACTAATATAGCCAGTTTGGCTCTCAATTCTTCAATTTGTGGCCGTTGATGAGGCTTTGGCCCACTGTTTCGACCAAATTCAAGTGTTTGACACGTGTATGAATTGATGTGGGATTGGTTTAATACGAGATTAAATGAGAGAAAGGGAGCGGGGGAAGGGTTTTAGGCAGGTTGGGTTTGTTGTGAGTTTAGGCGGGAAAATCAGTTGAGAATCGGTTAGTAGAGGTTTAAGAAAAGCGCGTATTCTGTTTAAATCTTTGAAGATATTGCAATACTAGTCCCTGCGTTTGATCTCCTCTTAGTGTAGTGTAAAAATAGTTTCGTATTTGACACTTTCAGCCCTTGTGTTTCATAACTTCTTTTCCTCATTAATAAACAAAGTTTCTTCTTTTGGCAATTTTGGTCCTTGAATTTCAAAACTTCCAAATAAGCCCTTTGACTTTGAAGACTTGTCAATATTGATTCCTTTGACTTTTATTTTGGGCTTTGACTTCCTTTATTGCTGTATCGGGCTGATCCGGCTTTGATCTTTGGCTTCATTCTTCACTCTTTTTCTTGTCTCTTTCGTTTCTTGTCGGATTTTGACTGTTTTTGCTTCTTTTTGTCCTTTATATCCTTTCCTGCACAATAGACACAAAAGCACACATTTTTCTATTCTTTTGGCATTTTCTGGCTTTTATTTGGCAAAATCCCGGGTATTTAATATATACAATTAAGCATTTATCAAAATTCCCCAAACTAAAGGATTGCCGTGTCCTCACGCAATGTTATCAAGTGTACACTTTGTAAACTAACAAGTTTCCAAAATGCCCTTGTTTTCACCTTTTATGAATCACCTTTTTAAACAACTTAAGCTTTTCTCAACATTTAATCTCTTGAAACACATTAATGGCAATCATTGCAACTTTGCAACTTTTAGGCTCATTGAAATAGGCTACTCCCGATTAATAGAGCACAAAAGAGGAAAATTCGTCATCCTTGACTTTTCACTAGACTAAACAAAGCTATTAAACAAGATCATTGTCAATATAAGTCCAAATGATTAAGCTCTTATACTTACAACTTGTGAACTTTTCACTCCCAGGAATAAATTAATGATTAAGATGTGTGCACTCTTTTTAACTCAACCATAGATCAATTTATCTTCATAGTTGAAATTCATCTAAGCTTTACAAATAAGCCTTGTGAGCTCAAATGTTAATAACATAGATAAATCTCGACTCAAAGCTAAAAGAGATTCGGAAACAAAACTTATAAATTGATTTGAGAAAATGAAATTTTTAACCATTCTTTTTATTTTCCATATACTATAATTTATTTTCTTTTTGCAATAGGAATGTTGTTCTTAGTTCGAACCCCTACTTAGGCCTTTCTCCCAAATAGGATATCGCAACAACAACCGGTGTTCTTAGTTCGAACCCCCACTCCGCTGCTAACGTTTGTGGGTTATCGCGACAACACCTTTTCCTACAAAGCCTAGAATCCAAAGTCCCTTAGTTGCAATCATCACCTAGGCCGCGCTCCCTAGTGATGAATGCCTACGAACCTTGATTCCACGTACATAGTTTTAATCCTTAGTTGCGACCCCATCCGAGTCTTTCTCTCAACATGGATACGCCAACGATTAAAACTATATATAGCTTTTATTATTCTATTTTTGCGAATGCTTCATTGGCACGAAAAATAATGCTTTTGCATTAGAAATGCTTCATTGGCATTCTTTTTATAATTATCTTTTTGATGAATGGAAAAATTTCACTTTAGAAAATCAACTTATAAATTTGAAACCAAAAATCTACGTACATAATTCTAAAAATGAATTCTTTTTTCAACATGTGAAGACTTTTCTAAAGACATAGATTTGACTGTAGCTAAATTAAAAAGACACGTATGCATTAAGATGTTTAAGACAGCTTGTGTGGAGTAACAAGAACACAAATCCATCATATAAGGCTGTAGGTTTTCCAAATAAAGCCTGCTTAAACAAATACACTTATATTTATAACTACACATTTCTTGTTCCTTCACATTTTAAATCCAAAGCAATAGTATTATGTGAAAGCTTAGCCCTCAAAAGGTCAGGTTAAAGAACTAGCTAGGGCATTTCACCGTCAAGTCAAAATTAACTCCTATTGCTCACCAACGACTACCAAAAAGTGTTTTTTTTCTCAAACAAGCTCTTTGAGCTTTTATTGTAAGCAAAAATTTAAAATATTCTCACTTTTCACAAAAAGGTTAATTCAAAAAAGATTCAAAACCAGGTTGCGTGAAGTGCAAGTCAATATCGAAGAAATCCTTCCCCGAAAGGAAAATGAAACTTTGTCCTCAAAGTTATTAAAAATAATGGTCAAAGAATCTTTAACAAAAATTTCTATGGTATGCCAAAAGAAATAGATGTTAGTTCGAATAAAGAACATTAAAAGATAATTTCCCACTTTATGAAGAGAAGATTGGAGACCATCGATGGAAATTGTGGGAATTGCTTTGTCCTTCCACAATTTTTGAACCATGAAGCTTCCAAAATCCGGAAAACCTAGACAAAAATCACAAACAACCAACAAGAGACGAAAAAGAACAAGCTTCCTCTCTTTTTACATTGTTAGCTCAAAAACATCTCTAAAACGGCTTAGTTTTTGTTAACCGAGTACAAGCTATACTCGCCCCCGAATTAATTTGTCCTTGGGGAAGCAAAGAAAATAGAAAGAAAATGAAAAAGAAAATAAAAGGATAAGCATGGGGTGCCTCCCACGAAGCGCTTGTTTATTATAGAGTCCCCTTCGCTTGACTCTTTCCCCAAACTAGGTTATTATGGTGGGTAATAGCAATGGTGAAGAAAATCTAAGAGGTGGAAACCTCCCCAAACTAGAGATGAAAGGGGAAGAGAATCATTGATGAGCAATTCTTCAAGAAAACGAAAATCCCCTTCCGAGTCATAATCGTCGCTCTCAATGCCCGGTGGCATCGAGTCATCGGAAGTAAGAAATAAATCGATCTCCTCTATAAGAGAGTCACTATCCTCAACGGGGATAGGAGAATAAGAGAGAGACTCGATAATTGTATCAACATTTTCAGAATTATGTTCTTCCGGAAGTCGAGGAAAAGAAAATTCATCAAAAATAGAATCGGTCTTTGTAGAATCAATCGGAGAATCACGATTTAGTAGAGATTCTAAAAGATCAGATTCGGCGTTAAAGCACGGTTCATCAATTCCCGGTGGAATTAGAATAATTTCGTCTAAATCCTTTTTAGAAAGAAGATTACTTTCATTTGTAATGATTTCATCGTCAATATCATAAAGAGGATTGGAGAAAGAATTAAATTCATCCTTTTGAATTTCCTCTTCGGATACTGACTCATCATCACTAGAGAAGTTGTCGTTAGAATCGAAAAGAGGATTAGAGAAAACCGTAAAAATCGGAGAAGATTCATCACAGACAGGCATATCACACTCGCTTTCATTGTCGGAAAGACCCTCGGACTCTCTTGGGATTGGGACAAGGTTCTCAACACTAGGAATAGTGTCAAGATGCTCGTCCCCCATACTTAGAAAGTTATCGGGCTCCTCTATCGGTAAATCTGGTGTAATTGCTTTAGGTCGAGCAATAATATCTCCTAAAGGAATAGAATCGTCATCGGTATCATCGTCATCGACACAAACTTCAACGATTTCCGGCGAAATCGGAGCAAGATGAGCAAGTCTACTCGTGGACTTCTCGTAATAGGAATCATCGATGTCGAACAAATTACACTCCCCCAAACTAAAGTCATAGGACTCACTTGGGTTTGAAACAAGAGTCTCAACACTAATCGTCTCCGTTTCCGGAGTAGTGTTGATATGCCCGTCTCCCATTATGAGTGAATCCTTAGGCTCTACGTTTTGCGAAACGGGAGTGTGTATCGTATTTGGATGAACCGCATAAAATCCCAAATCATCGTCATCATCGTCAATGATAATCTTTTGAATTCGAGCTCTAGCTTCAGATTCTCTAAGCTCTTCTTTCTCTTCTGCTATCTTGTATGATTCGAATTACAATGCTTAGACCATTTGAATTTTGTCCTTAATAAGCCATAAATCTTATCTTCACATTTCCTTCTAAAATCAATATCGATCTCTTCCTTTCGATATTCTCTTATTCCTAACTCATTCATCCATTCTTTCATTTCTTCTAAACACGCTATGCTATCTGAATCTCCAATCTTGTGGATTCTCATTTCTTGAGAGAATTGACATTTTCATTAAGCTTATTAGCTTTTTGAAGTCTCTCCTCAGCAAGCAGTTCCGCAATACTCTCTCTTCTTGATCTTTCTGAATTTGGTTAGAAATTTCTTGCTTTAGTGGTTGAATTTCATTAAGAATTGAAAGATCCTATAGAAGACTTTCAACAATTCTGCAAATACTCAGGTTGAGTGTGCTCTTCTTCCCACAACTTGCTTATCTTTAAGAAATTTCTCCTCATAACAAATAACTTGATGCTCTTTTCATTATGAAGGATATGATCCTACTTCCTCAAGAAGTTGCAACTCCTATAAATCCGTTTGAGCAAGTAGCATTTTCCATACTTACTACTGGAGAGTCTAGATAAGCATTACGGAAAACTGCGGGGGTTGAATTGGACCGAATACTTGAAGAATTAGAATTAAGAATAACTCATGGATTATCGGCTGACATTGGTAATCAAAGTGTGGACCCCCGCAATAAGCACAAACAAGATATTGTTGTGGAAGAGTTTGTGAATCATGTGTGTTACCCTCGACCATTATAACAAGATAATCGAAAAGTTGTGGAGGTGTGTATAACAGATTTTTAGAAATAATTGTTAGCACTTGAATAGGTACTACAATTGAAGCAATCTCCATTAACAAGTTTTGAACCACACCTCGCACAAGTCGAACACGGGCAATGCGGGAATTCGTTTGTCCTTCCGCATTGAAAACAAGGATAAAACCCGTATGTCGACATAATAAAGAATCAAAATATAGAAGGGTTGAGAAGTAGAATTATATGGATAAGAAGATAACGAAGAATATTTTGGATTTTATATATTTTTCAATTTTTATAATTTTTTTTTATTAAGGGCCTAAAATTCTAAGAATGAAAAAAATCGAGAAAGAACTCAACCAAAAGATCTACTCACGTCACGGTAGCTCTCTAACCGACTAACTCACAAAGAAGACGAGAAAAGGGTAATAGCGCGGTCTCTTTAGAATAACCCTTGTCCCCATTGAGGCGATCCGAAAACCCCGGCCTGCCTACTCTCTTTAATGAATAAGCCAACTAGAGGTGAGCCGTACCTAGTGAATATCAAAAATGGGAGTGTTTTGATCTTTTGTTGCGATGATATTATGATAATACTCATTTTAGAGTATTATATTATTGTTGATTCTTTTTAAAGGAAATGTTTTTATATTTTTGAAATTTTTTGTGTTTTTGATTTATATAGCAAGAATATAACTTTCCCGGTGGAAAGGATCTTCTCAACTTTACTTCAACGAATATCCTCAAAAATCGTTCACGACTTCCCCGGCAACGGCGCCAAAATTTGGTTTGTAGTAAAAGCAAACAAATTTATATACTTATAGTATTAATCCCGTGAAAATTTCTTTCCAAAATACTTCTCAATCAAGAGAAATATAAGGTAAAAATCTCACTAAAGAAAACACAATTTGTATATTTTTATCCGGGAAGTATTGTACTACTCGGGTCGTGTCCCAACGAAATCGTGAATTGAGAATTGGGAAAATTCGGATTCGAGTTAAGAATGATAAAGGATTTTTTTTGAATTATTGATTATATTACAAATGTAATAACACGAATTAAAAACAATTAACTAGCTCGAAATTTAAATGCACAAAACGTTAAAACGCGAGCTAAAACTGAAATTTAAAAACTAAAGCACAACTTTTAGCAAACTTTATACCTAAAAATCACAAATTTAAAAAGAAAATTTTAGGAAAAAGAATTGGAATTTTTTATCTATTTTTGAATGATTTATGAATTTCTAAAGATTAAATGATTTAACAAAAATAAACTTTTTCTAAAAATTATCACTAAAATTTTACTTTTATTTTTCAAAAATACTAGATTTAAAAAGAAAATTATTGCAAAAAGAATCAAAAAATTTCAACTATTTTTCTATTTTTTATGATTTTTCTAAGAAAAAGTAATTCACTAAAATCTATTTTAATTCCTAGAAAATACAAATTTAACTGGAAAAATATGGAAAAATGGTTTTAGAATACTAAAATGGTGCAGAAATTTAATGGCACTAAAAGCCCTAATTTTTATAAGCTAATTGTGACCTAATTTTATCAATTAAAACTAAAAACCTAATTTTATAAAACTAATTTCTAAAAATTTAAAACTATTTTATTTATTCTAAAACGACAGGGTAGAAAATGCTAATATGGAAAGTAAAGGGTAGGCGGAGAAACTAGTAACAATTTACACTACAATGAAAACGACTACCCTCAAACTATTAAGAAATAACAAAATACACCCTACGATCTAGCTTATTTTTGGCTTATTGAAAAAGTGGGATTCAACAAAAACTTAAAACTACAAACTTATAAAAGAGCTTATTCTAAACAACTTTAACAAAGGCAACTTGAACTTTTGTCCACAGAACAAGCTAAAAACTAGCTTATTGAAATCTGTTACAGAAAGTATGGGTTTAAGAGCTTATCTAGAATTTTGCTTATAATTTGCTTATTTCTAGATGAAATTGAAAAACAAAAGAAACTATATAAAGCCTGAGATATGTACTAGGAATGTCTAGAAAGAAAGAAGCTAAGTATTAACAAAAATTTCAAGAAAATTGAACTTAAAAAGTGCTAGTTTTGACTTAAAACTGAGATAAGCTTTTTCAAATAAGCTAAACTGCTTATTTCTAAACTTCAAAAGCTAAAACTTTGGAAATAAGCTATGCTACTTACCTTGAATCAACCTAGGTAAAAGGTTTTTATCAATTTCAACTAGAAATTAAAATCACAAAACAATGAACTAAAACCTAGTCTGCTGCTAACATGCTACCTTTGTAGAAGATTTAAGCTAGAATTAGAACTGAGAAATGAAACTAAAGAGCTTATCTATATCAAGCTAATGGAAGTCTACAAAAGTGCTTAACTCTAAAATCTATTTCCTACTTATAATTGCTAGAAAGAAGCTTAGAAATTTAATGACCAATAACAGCAATAACTAATGTTGCTGATGCATTTGACCTAAAAACTTACTTGTAGGCTAAATTTTGAGGTTATAGTTCTCTAAACCAACTAACTAGGTACTGCTAATCCTATATTTACCATAATGGAAAACTAGTAAGCTATTAATCTCTAAAAGTTAAAACCACTAAACACCTTAAAACTGCCCTGGTGCAAGCTATTACTTTATAAGCCCTAAACCTTGTAATCTTACAAACTAACTTCTATCATCCATTTAAAACTTGATATTATGACTAAACACAACTAAGTGAAATTTTTAGACAGGATAATGTTGACTTTAACAGTCAAATATGCATAAATCCAAACACTCCTTAACTATGACAGTCCAAACCTTATTGCACTTAAAAACTATTTAAAAGCTAATACAGCTCAAACATTTTATCTACTTCTACTTAAAATGACCTACTTAAGCTATTTTAAAACTAAAATGTTTAGCTTATGTATAGAAATAAGCTAGTTACTCTATTAAGCTATTAGACTAATAATGACAGAAATGAAGATTATGAAAACTATATGAATCCTAACTTCCAAAGTTTAAAACAAATGCATTATTTAAACAAATTCAATAAGACTAGACAGGATTAAGCACAAAGTTAATAAAGGAAATAAGCTAATTGAATTAAGCTATGATTAAGCTAAAATGAAATTTAAAGAAAATGAAACCTGAAATTGTGTTGTCTCAGAACCAAGCCACTCATGTAGAATGAGTGGCTTAAAAACATGTACCTAAGTGGCTCCCTAGCCTCTAAACCTCAATAAGCTGAATTTAAGCTTATTGTCCTTGTTACTTTCAAAATTGAACACAAATGCCTCAAGTGATCATGACTTTTGATGTAAATGATTAAAGTGAGTAAATGAATTGCTATTAACAAAATTTGACTGAATTTGAGCTTATGAAAAGGAATAAGCTCAAATGAGCTTATTAAGAGCTTATTGAGTAAATTCGGATTAAAATTGAAATCAAAGGACAATGAAACTTTGAAAACTAAATGTTATTACTCAAATGATGAAGTACAAGCTTTAGTAACAAAAGTACAAGAGCTTAAAGCTGATTTCTAAAAAGCTTGAAAGAAAAATGCTTAAAATTGAAGAAAATACAAAACTGAAAATTAAAACAAAATACAACAACTGAAAAAATGAGCCCTATCATTCCTATTTATAGAGGATTGAAGAGGAGAGGAGTAGAAATCTCGAATCTTCTAATTAATCTTGGCCTTTGATCACTTTCGAAACAATTATAGCCGTTTGATGATAAAAGTGATGTGTTTGAACCAATCAATGGTTGACACGTGGTCGAAAGGATGTAGAGGAGGTTTATAAACAGGCTTGAGTGTTTATAAAGGAGCGGGAGTGTGTGGATTTGGTGATTGGGTTGTTGTGAAAAAGGGCGGGAAAATCCGTTATGTTTGTTAGAGGCAGTTCAAAAAAACGCGTATTCTGTTTGAAACTTTGAAGGATTGGCACAAATGGTCCCTGCGATTGCCCCGTTTTAGTGTAGTATAAAAGAGGTTTGGAATTGACAGCTTTAGCCCTTGTTCTTCATAACTTCCATTTTTCCTTTTATAATGAACTTTCCACTTAATGCAAATTAAGTCCTTGAACTTTAAAAATTCCAAATGAGCCTTTGAATGTTGAGACTTTGTCACAATTAGTCCTTGACTTTATTATTTTGGCCTTTGACTTCCTTTCTTGCTGTATCGGGCTGATCCGGCTTTTGATTTCTTCATTCTTCACTTTTGACTTTGTCTTTTTCCGTTTCTTTGTCGATTTTTGACTGTTTTTGCTTCTTTTTGTCCTTTATATCCTTTCCTGCACATTAGACACAAAAGCACACATTTTTCTATTCTTTTGGCATTTTTTTGGCTTTTATTTGGCAAAATCCCGGGTAATTTTAATATACAATTAAGCAATTATCAGTTTGTTAGATGATCTCCATGTTATTTTGATCCACCTCAAATCGGGTCATTGGTTAGATTGTAAATAACCGAGTATGTAAAAGTTCAAGTGTAGGGGTGTATTTAAAAACCCCCATGGTGTATTATATGTTTAAGAAATGGCAGGGCAAAAGTGTACGAAAAAAATATTTGTATACAAAAAAAAGTAAAAAAATGTACGGCCTGCCATTTGCTTATGTTCATGTTTATATTAGAGTCAAAGAAAAGAAAAAGAAAGAGATTGGTGTGGAGTTTTGTAGAGTTTGTATATCTTATCAGTGTCTTTGGCTTAGCAACCAAACCAACGTGTATTCAGGTAAGTAATTAGCTAACCCTTCCACTCTAAATTCACCTAAAGTCACCACCTAAATGTATCCCATCTGTTTTCGTTTCCGTTTCCATTATATGTCATCATACACCTAAACCCTACAGCCGTTTAAAAGACCTCTTGGATAGTAATGAATAATTCTTGCGCCTAGCGGTGGAGGTTTGATCCTTTACCAAGTCTATGGTAATTTATATGCTATTATAGGTAATGAGTGTTGATTTTCCATTTCCCCATTATGTTATAATACATTACACACCCGAGAGAAAGAGAGAATCTTAAACACTTATGTTAGGTGCTATTATATACTTTCCGTGTTGTTATTACGAGGTCTAGAAGGTTGGGTTATAAAATACTTTTAAAGAGTAGGTTAAATGACACTAATATTGCTATTGTCTAGGTAGAAAAGTCTATTTGCTTAAGGATAAGCAAATACCAAGTGTAGGGGTATTTGATGAGGTGTCATTTTATACACTTTTTCGGGGTCATTTAACCCCCTAAATTGTGCATTTATGCCCAAAATAGGTACTTAATTGTTCCTTTTTAGGTATTTAGCAATTGGAAGGAATTTGGAGGAAATACACATGACTTGGGATCATTTGGAGAAGAAACAGACAAGACTACGGACCTACACCAAAATCTCTTGAAGATTATGCTTACAGAGCTTGGAGACGGCGTCGCAAGCATAAAGCGTCGTCGTCATGAGTTACGAAGCGACGACGTCAGTACATTGGTGACGCCGTCAGAACATGGATGACCTAAAGGAACTCTAGAATATTTGGTGTCACGAGATTAAGAATACCATTTAACGCGCGCAGGAAGTACCAGATATTGTTTTGATCATAACTCCTTCATACGAACTCAGATTTCAACGATTCAACAGCCCACGTGTTCAGAACAAGAAAATCTACAACTTTGCAAAAAAAGTCATGGTGACGGTGTCACATGTTATTGGTGACGCGGTCATGAAGGTCGGTTTAGGGTTTGCCTATAAATACAACATCATAACTTCGTTTTTATCAAGCCCCAAACCCTGGGGCCTACTAAAGGGTTTGGGTAGGTGTTTTCCAGCAAATTAGAGGGTCTAATTCAATCCATAAACATCTTGTAATGGTTTGATTATCACTTCTATCATAATTTATGTCTTCAATTCCTTTTGTTGATTATGATTTCTATTCTCTTTTAACTATGCTTGGTTAATTCATCTAGTGTTTTCTTGGATGTTATAATCCCTGAGATTGATTGTGTATTTGTGTTAGTTTATGATTATTGATGTTTATTGTTTAATCAAAGACCCATATGCTTTCACACTTTAATCGATTGATTGATTTGTAAGAAACTAGTTTGCATGATTAGGCAACCTTAACGTGTGATTGGTTTATTCTTGGTCATTTAGCAACCTAAAGGCCTTAAGAGACATGACTTAGCAACCTAAGCATGGATAAGTTAATTGGCGATTTGTGTGTAAGTGTTTGTTAGTTAGTCAAAAGAGCAACCTCTAGGCTAATTAGTGATACTTGGAAACCTAAGGTCACATAGGTCGAATTATGTATGATAAGGGAAATCTTAATGCTTTATACTTATGTTTGTGTCTGATTGAGCAACCTCATAGACATTGGCAATAGGTGTATGATGCGTATTTTCTTTTAAAATATATATTTATAAAGTTTTAAATTTATAAAACTCGATCTACCTAACGACGCACTAACGGGCAGAGAACCCGATCGTGGGTAGTATAGATTGGTAAATCCGAGGTCGTCCCAAGAGCTAAGGTGTAATTAGTTTTAATTTGAAATGTCATGTTTTGAAAATGGTTTTTTTAATTTTAATTGAAAGAAGTAGAAAAACAATACAATAAAATAAATAACTAAAATTAAAATGATAGGAGATATCAAGAGAGAAAACGTGCTAGCCTAGTCATTTCATTACTACTGTTATGAATACGTTTTCCTGTGCAATGTCAAACTATGGTTTCTTACTGGTTCTACGGTCGATAGCTTGAATGTGCATATTTAGTTATCCTATACTTCTGCGATCCGAATCAGTACCGTAATCATCTGGAGTATGTTATCCAAGTTGTAGTGATTATTTCTAAACTATTCCAAAGCATATCTAACTAACGATTAAGATTTTAACCCCCTCTAAAAGAGTTCCTGTGACTTTTTTAAGTGTCAAGTGATTTGTGCTGGTGACCGGTCAGTTCCTACACCAGGTAAAGAGTTAGTGATCCTCCCTAGTACCATTGGATCCCATCATGACAAGGTAATCTATTAATGGGGCAAGCTAGGTCCAAATACCCGTATACAAAAACCAGGGTTACAAAGATAGTTTCTTTAAGGAATATCGAATGAAACCATAATTCAACAGGAAACAATCACAACAAAAGTAAATTCATAACTAGGCTAGCACTTTAAGTGCTTAGCCGCTCATGGTAACAGAAACACAGTAAGAGATAGAAGAAATCATATATTGAAAGCTCATAATTCTTACAGGATTCGTAATTTGAACGATTAAATACAAAAAGTAAGTAAAGTGTGATCTCCCTTGGACTCCAGGTGGAATTCTTCGAAGGTTGGAAGCCTTTGTCGCCTCTCCAATTGGCTATGGAGGAAGTGATGTCGGAATAGCTTGAATGAGGCCTCTATATATTTTATATACTTCTTAAGGTGTAAAGATTTTTAAAAAAATAAAGGGGGTGTTACGCACGTAACCATGCTTACACGTCATTCCATAATTAAGCAGTTGTTACGGCGTAACTAGATATGGTGTTACGCCGTAACCTTCATATCACTTCCATATGTACGTGATCTTCATTCCATATTTGTGGATCTTCATGGTTACGGCGTAACTGGATAAGGTGTTATGTCGTAACTATAACTTTGACAAGATTTCCTTTCAAATATAGGGTTACAACGTAACTAGATATAGTGTTATGCCGTAAAGTCTTCCTTGATCTTCGTACTTGCTTAATTTATGTTACGGCGTAACCATTTTTGGTGATACGCCGTAACATTCTTCAGAATTCACACTTTAAGTCCCTTTTCCCTTGTTTCTTGTCACTTTCCTGCATTTCACCTAAAAACTACAAAACAATAGAAAATATCTCATTTTCGAGTGTTAGTGAGACATTTGCAGGTATTTTAGGGGGTATTTTGCAACCAAAAAGTATTAAATATTTGATGTTATCAAATATCCCCCCACTTGAGTTCTGCTTGCCTTCAAGTAGAACCTGTTAAAATATTTTATAAAAAGATTTCTCGAGAATAACTTCAAGAACTGAATTTATAAAACTCTTATGCTAGAAAACATCAAAACCACACACCTCATGAAAAGGGGATAAAAACTCACTCAGCTCTTCACTAGTCTAAGTGTTTCATTTTTGGGGTGATCGGTCAATTGCACAGTTATAGCATGTATTCTATCATAAGCTTAGAAAGTACACAAATTTACATCAGTTAGAATTAGGATCTAAATAATTCTCAAAGGCAACAAGGGTATTATGGTTTAAAGGGTGATTAAGGCTTAGGATAGACATGGGATACACATTTAATGGTTGATAATGTAAAAACACAAAACAAATAGTCTAAAATAATCTAAGGTTGTCATAACTAGCTACTGTCCATTCATAGGTCCAAGAGTCAAAGTCTGAAAATCTGATCTTTAGTAATAGGCTACTAGCTCCATTCTTCATAAGTATTTGTATCACTTGGTGTAATAATGGGCTACTAGCTCTATTTTACAGAGATGTTTTGGTGCAATTATGAGCCACTAGCTCCATTTTTTTATTTTTTATTTTACACCATCTTTACATTTTTAGCACATGGGTGGCCTTTTTGTTGCACCCTCTTTTCTTCATGGTAAATATGTAAATGTTACAGGGGTTTATATCTTTAATTATTGCCCCTGCAACATTCGATATTACACATACATCCCCCCACTTAAGATAAACAATGTTGAAAGTGGTGGTACAGGGGGGTCTTGATAGATCATAATTGATTGGTCTTCCACGAAAGCATATAATTCTTGTTCATATTCCCCCAAACTATGGACTTAAGTAGTCAGAGATTTCAACACAAAGAAAATAAAGACTACAGGGTAGGTTAAGGTGAAATGGTGTAACAGAACATTTAGAGTAGGTTAAAAACATAGATTGGCTCAACATAGGTGATCTAGGGGTATCTTGCACTGATAATGAGTGCAACAGAAGGGTTTATCACGGTAGGTCGACAAGTCAGTGTAACTTGTCGATAAACGCACACATATAGGCTATTTGGGTGATTTCCTAAGTGTGCCTTCTTGAACTATCTAGTCCTGCTGTACAGACCAAGTTCTAAAGTCTACAATACTACCGGCACACTCAATATTTTGATGAATTTTTCAATAATATGATGGAAATGGAATATTAGGCTTAAATCTTACCAAATAGTAATAAAGGGTAACGTGCATTCGGCAAAGATTAATTCTAGTCTATTTAAGAAAAATTTGTCAAAATTTTTAAAATTGGCATAATTTTCAAAGAAAACTAGAAAATCGAAGGCAAAACATACGTCAAGTATTAATTCTACTCCAAATCGTCTAGCAAAAGTAGTTTATAAGTTAGCAAGTCTGGAGCAATCGACTTTCATCTCGGGGCATCAAATTTTTGACGGTCCATTAATGTTAAGCGAAATTATTGATTGGTACAAAAAGAGGAAAATAAAGCTTATGATTTGTAAAGTTGACTTTAAAAATGCTTACGATTCAGTGAGTTGGAAATATTTGGATCATGTTCTAAATCAATTTGGATTTGGATCTAAATGGAGGGGGTGGATTCGAGAATGTTTATATTCAGCTCATACTTCTATTCTCGTTAGCGGTAGTTGTCAGAACCCCGTAATCACTTCACTTCATTACTTGGAACATGAATTAAAGAAGAAAATAGGAGGAAGATATGAAGAAGTTTAAAGAGAGAACAAGAGAGAGAAAGTAGAGAGAAGATAAGAATGGTTGATTACTAGTGAAAATACAAAGTGAACCAACACCCTCTCCATCCTTGGAGAGGGGTATTTATAGTTAAACCATAAGGCTTACATGCCTATGGTATTTCTACAGGCCAGGCTCGGGATTACTTGGGCTTACACCCGATACACATGACCGATTAGCTTACCATGCTAGCCCATTACAACATTACATAATTGAATGACCGAGACTTAATATTCTTAATGAACGAACTTCCTTGTTCGACTCAATATTTGAGGCTAACAATCTCCCCCAAAGTGAGTTCATTGCGACACTCCTTCGTGAGATCAATGAGATTGCTTTTGTCATTAAGCTCTTGTGATCTTTGTCTCTGTCTACATTGTAGGCTTGTTCCTTCATGATATGTGATCTTTGATCTTTAGCCTTTGTCATTGTCTTTCGACTTCGTCTTTATGTTCGAGATCTTTAAATCTTTATCCTTTAGTCTTGATCGTCTTTGCCACCTTGCGATCTTGTGTCTTGAACAACATGCTCATACTTTGCATCATCTTGAAAGCTTGCTAATAATCTTCCCTAAAGCTTGGTTTCTGAGGAGTTATCTTTAATATTAGAGTTTGCGGAAGTCTTTGTCTTTAATTCTTGAGCTTTCATGATTCTTGAATCTTGACGCTTATAGTATGTCTTTGTAGTTTGAGCATGAGCATGTGGTAATCAATCAGACTTTAGTTGGAATAGGATACCGCCACCACCGTATAACCTATAAGTTTATGTTAGTGATAATTGACAGATATGGATGAGAGTGTCTTTGTCACTTCATCGAATAAGGTTGCAATAACCACGGTTCCCCGTTAATCAGTATAAATATTGCCTATGATCAGATAGAATTAAAAGGAATCTTCTTGATAGGGTTTCGCAGCTGCACTAGCCGCTCTCGTTACCGGAGCGTCTCAAAGTAGACAACACGGTAAGAGAGAATCAGATAGTTACTATCTTTCTGATTAAACTGTCAATTCATTTACTGGAACAAGTTTGATTCACATAGAATCACACCATCATTTCTTTCCAATTGACACAAGTTCAATTCATTTACCGAGAGCTTGTTTGATGTTGTCTCAAGCAGGATTTCCATCTTCACTGTGAATACTTAAGTGGTATGTGCTTAATTACACATACAATTTTCCATTAAAAATGGACTTAAATGTCTAAAAACGTACCAAAAATACATTGTATTTGTATGTTTTGCATTTGTGTTGTGCAGGAAACGGATATTCAAGAAAAGGACAAAAAAACAAAGCTAAAAGCGACAAAACCGAGCACGAGAATGAAAAGAGCGTGAAAGGAAGTCAAAGCCAAAGCCAAAGTCAACCCCGACAAAGTCAAGTCAAAGTCAAAGTCAACTCCGAGAAGCTGAATCAGAAGAATACAAACATGAGGGACCATAAATGCCAAATCATGAAGTTGTATATTAAAGATAAAAACTACAATGGGTGGAAATGCAATTTAAGTGAAATATAACTTTAGTGGTTTATTCTGCCAAACCCCTGAAGTTGTATCACAACAAGGACTTAATGTGCAATAAGACCATACAAAGTGAGGGACTGAAGCTGCCAAGACCCCAAAAGTTATAAACCACAAGGACTTAAGTTGCAATAAAAGTATAAGAGTTGAGGGGCTGGTTTTGCCAAAACATCAAACTCATCCCCTGATACCTCAAAAACAGACTTTTCCGCCCAAGCTTAAAACCCCATTATTAGTCATGGGTTCATCTTTCCCCTATTACACTGCAACTCCAATTACATCATGGATCAACCCTTCACCTCCACTCTACTAAACCCCACATCCAAGTTGGCAATCCCACACTTTTCAAAGACTAATCCAACGGCTGCCATGGATTTAAAGAAGAGCAAATGATCTTGGATGGCTGAGATGACTTTGGGAATTCACTCACACAAGAAACACAACTCTGATTACTCTCACAAAAGAAACATAGTTGGAAGACCCAAGAATTGAAGCTTTTTAGTATAAATAGAACCCCTTGTAAGCCATTAAGGGGATATCTTTTATCATCTCTTTCCTTTGTAATTTTACAGCTTATTTCAGTTTAATGTTAGTTTTTATTAGTCTTGTAACTGTTTTTTCAAGTTTAATGAAATTTGAGGTCTAAAAGTGATAATCTTGTTTTCTTTAAATTCATGTGCTATCATTGTTAAAGTGTTTCAAAAGCTCTTATAAGCTCTTATTACCTACATTCAAGCTGTTTCCCTTAAACTTCATAAACTTCTTCATAGTTTATAGAGTCTAAGGCATTTTTACTAAAAATCTCAAAAATTCGAATTTCAAGCAAATGGAGCATGGTACATACTGGATGGCCATGGGTTAGTGCTTATGTGGATAAGCTATAGGGTGATTGAAATCTGGTTTGGGATATTTAAGTTCTAAACAAAAGCTTTGGACTTTTGTAAGTTTACATTTTCCCATTTTATGCAATTTTTTAGCTCATTTTTGTCATATGCTTATTTAATGCTTATCTTGTGCTTTTTCTGCCTTATTTATTCTTATTTGTTCTTTACTATGCTTATTTGATCAAGTTGTATGCAAGTTATAAGTTGTTTTAGTTTAAAAAGTTGATTTTGAGTTTTAAAGGGGTGTTTGGCACAAAGCCAAAATGGGTCAAAATGGAGATGTCAATGGGTTGGGGTCAGTTGGCCAACTTTAGCTAACATATATGATGTCATGGTAAGCTGTTTTAATAGGTTCTTAAGGCTCAAGGTTAGTTTTACGGTTTTTCTAATAAGCCCTTAAAAATGAAGTCATACATCATGTCCTAAGTTCTTAATTGATTTAGCAAGTAAAAGCTCACTTTGAGCATTGTGATAGACTTTTTTTTAGCTTGTAATTGCAGAGTCAACATTTTTTTTGAATCTCTTTAAGTCTGGGTGAGATTTGTCCATTTGTCAAAACCTGTCAAAAGCTTTAAGTTTCTGAACTGCCACTTTTCATTTTCAATTTTCAGTGTCTTAACCTTGTTGTTAGATTTGGAAAGTTTGAGCATAAGCTCATGGGAAGCTTAATTCCATCTATTTTCACTTAGTTTAGTATTGTGAGCTTGTTTTCTAGCTTATTTTATAAGCCTGCAAAAGCCATTGTTATCTTTTCAAAAACAAAAAAAAATATCAGCAGCTGCTGAGATTGATTGCCCTTTTCAGGACCATTTTTCTAGCTTAATTGTGTTTCTAAATGATTTTAAATTGCTGATAAATGTAGCTTGTTGGATAAGTTTTTTAGAGTTATAAGCCACTTGGGCTTTAGTTTCTGTTTAATAGCTTATAACCTAGCTTGAAAAGCCCATCTTAGGCTGTTTAGCTTAATTCTTACCCTGGTGCTGAGATTGCTTATTAAGTGCTTATTTGTTAAAGTTTCTTGTCTCATTTTGCTTTTAAGTGCTTTTTTTAGGTGTAGTTAAGCCATTTTGTTTGCTTATTTGTCAGTGCATTGTGCTTTTTAGCTTTTTATAAGCTTAGCAGCTTAAGATTGATTCTAGCAGCACTAACTCTTAAGTTAGTACTGCTGAGAGTTTTAAGCCAACTTCTGGCTTATTTGGCTTATTTAATTTGCTAATTTTCTTCCTAGTTGTTCATTTTACTTGTGTGTTAAGCTGTGTTTGCTTATTAGCATATTTCATTCACTTATTTGTTCATAAAAGCCAAGAAAAATAAGCCATTTTTGTACCTTAGCCCCTTTTAGCTAACTGTCAACTTTTAGTGCTTATTTGAGGGCTTAATTGTGGTTAAAAAAATAAAGTGTTTTTATTAAAAGTGCTTATTTATAAGCCCTTAAGACTTTTGTAAAAAAAAAAATTGGCAAAAACAAAAACGTTGGGAAAGTGGGAAGCCCCAAGTGAGCCAAGGCTCGAACTCGGGACCTCTACCACCCTCAACCAACGCTTTACACACCACACACACAACCATCTGCCCTTGGGTCTTTCACGTGTTATAACTTGCACAATCAATAAATATAAAGGCTTTTTAGCCCGTTTGCCTCATAAGCCCTTTTGGCTTATTTCCAGCTTATTGAAATAAGCTGGTTCGTCCCATTTATTTTTAATAGATTCTTTATAACTTAAGCTATTTTTTTGTAATTTTTATACATTTTTATAAAATCGTTTAGTATTTTTTATAATTTATTTAGATTAAAAACT
>BQNB010003259.1:0-7500 GCA_026074375.1 Tanacetum coccineum
GATGAAAAACAAGTCATAAAATTACCTTTGATAATTATTGATGATTCTATGGATTTATGAAATTCGGTTGAATTAATCGAACCATGCCTCCACAATCTTTCTCACTATTTTTCCCACAATCCTTGACCTTCAAATCACCTTAGAAAAATTCATATTTTCCTTGGAAAAATTTTATGTGCCGCCTATTGATTTTATTAGGGTTCGGTGCATTTGTTTTTAGTGATTTTACAAATGAAAAATCTATAAGGAATTAAGATAGGTGATTTATGCCGAAATTTGGGCCTTTTAATTTGATATTATCAGATTTTAAAACTTGCCTAATTTATTTCATAATTATCCTAATTTATTTGTTATTAATTTGTAAAGTATAAATATATAAATACATATTATTTCAGCATAATTATATATATATAATTATTAATTATTTTTCTTGTATAATATAATGTATTTTAATCTTGCAAAATTTTATAATTGCCATATTTTGTATTATCATAATTTCTAACACTTAAATGAATTTATTTAAGCTTTTATGCATTTTTCTTTCATTAGGGGCATTTTGGTCATTTTACTCTTATTGAGATTTTTAGGTTTTACAATGTTAGTTGACTCTAAGTTACCTACTACATTTTGGACTGAAGCAGTTAGTACTGCTTGCTATGTACAGAATATGGTCTTAGTAGTCAAGCCTCGTAACAAGACATCTTATGAACTTTTTAGAGGTTTTAAACTAGCTCTAAGCTTTATGAGACCATTTGGATGTCATGTTACCATTCTTAATACCTTAGACAATTTAGGCAAGTTTGATGGCAAAAGTGATGAAGGTTTATTTGTTGGATATTCCTTGAGTACTAAAGCTTTTAGGCTATATAACACTAGAACCAGGAAGGTAGAAGAAAAGGAAAAGAAAAAGGATGCAAAATCATCAAAACAAGTTGAAGAAGAGATAGTTCAGTAAGAAGATGTTGTAGCTGAACAAGTTGTAAAAGAAAGCTTTAAGAAAGCTGGAGGAAGATTAAAAAGAAAGGTTGCAAAAGCTAGAGACGACAAGGATAAAAGACAAAAGATGTAGGATGATCTAGAAAAACTTACACTTATGGAGTATGTAGAAGTTATTTCTGATTATGAAGAAATAATTAGTGTGATTCCATTGGCTGTTAAATCTCCAATAGTTAATTGGAAATCATATTGCAAAGGAGATGTGGGATACTATGAGATACACAGGGCAGATGGAAGTTACAAGACTTATATATACTTTAGTGAGATGCTAAATGATTTTGATAGAGAATATCTGATTGTGTTGTATAGACTTTTTAATGAGAAGTATGCATCTACAAGACCAAGTTTTGATGATCTAGTGCTCTAAGGAGATATGAAGATTATGTTTGAACCAGATGGTGATGATGCAGTCTAGAAAAATCATCACAGTCAAGAGTTGATAGAATGGAAACTCTATGATTCTTGTGAGGTTCACTCTTTGATGCTAGGAGAAGTAAGTATTCATATGCTAGTTGAGAAGAAGTATCCACTTCTACAGAATACACTAACAACATTGCTTCAATGGAAACTTCATGTGAATTATAATGTCACTGAGATGGCATATGAGCTTTTAAGGTTTATTAAGTCTCAACTTCATCAGTAAAGATAGTGTGTTTGAAAGCATCCTCAGCAGAGTAGACTAAAAGATTTGATTCAGAAGAAACTTGAGATTTGAAAGTAACTCACAAGTTTAGGAGAGGATTGTTGGGAATAAATCTTCACAAGTTAGTACTTCTAGTTCAAAAGGTTAATATTGCTCAGATTATAACTAACAGTATTAACTGGGTTAATACTGCTAGCACAAGATTAATACTGCTAGTGTTAGTTTGTACTGTTAGAGAAGATTAATACTACTAAGGGAAGTCAGAGATTCCAGAGATAAAGATTACTTGGAGATGAAGATTAGAAGATATTTATAGAATAGATTATATCAGAATATTCTATAACTTTATGTTTATCTTTAGCGTGTGTTGTAAACCGACTAGGAGTCCTTAATCTATAAAAGGAGGCTCTAGGGCATTAGTTGAGATATAAGATTTTCATAGTTGTTAAGTCGATTAAAAGCTTCAAGGTTGTAAACCCTAAAACTAGTCAAGAGTACTCATATTATTCATCAAATAATATTGGAGCGTTTGGTTATATCTTTGTTCATTCACAATTACCGTTTTATTCATAATACTTCTAGTTATTAAGGTGTAGATTTGGCATACACTTTAGTATACACACACAAAGTTTCTACAATATGTTATTTTGGATTTACCCAAGGTAATTTAACCTTAGACAAGCTAAGGAATCGATCAAGGCTTGGGATCAACAATAATTGGTGATCTATACAATCAATCTAGCATTATTAAACCTTTAAGATTAATCATACATTACATTTAAGCAATTACATTCAACAAATTTAAATAAATTCGACCTCAAAATTTTTAGATTTTCAATCATGAACCATTCAATCTACACTTGACCAAACCATTTAATTCTTTTTAGGATTTAATCTCCTATCATATACCCACTTAGTTTTAAAACCAATTAGCCTAATTCGCAACGAATCAAAATCCCCTAATTTCATACCCTAAATCATGAACACGAATTTGATATGCGAAAAAGGAAAATTAAAATAATTATATACCTTCTTTGGTGCCATAGATGATCACCAAACAACTCTCTTGCTTGCAATTAGATTAAAAACTCGAATTGGATGATTCAAGATAGTAGTGTGTATGTTTGTGTGTGTGGTTTTTTTGAGTTTTTGGGTTTTGGTCTAGCCGGGTGGTTTTGCATTTTGCCGTGCGGCTTGACCAAAATGGTGTATTTTTACCTTAAAATTTTTACCCCGACACAAGGTTAATGCTTTTTCTTTGGTTAAAACAACTCGACTTTGAGCGTTTTTTACCAAACACACAACTTCATATCTTGACATCAATAATTGCACAAGTAAATTAAACATAATAATAATTTCTAAATTTCCCAAAACTTAAACCAAACGCGAACCAAATCGTCTAGACCAATTATAACCAAACCGAAATAAAAACCAAACCAAAAGTAAAAGTTTCCTAAAAGATGCATAAATAGAAATAGAAAGCAAACATCCTTAGTACTATGATTTGTGCTTTATTCTTCCACACTCTATCTTTTCTTCAATTTACTTTGTCAAGAAAATGACTAAACCTCAAAACATCTATGGTTTTGAACTTTCCCGATAGCTTCCTTGTAGTGGTCTTGGTCTTAAATGCTCGATTAAACTTCCTTCCACTAGGCATAACAGTTTCAAACCTAGCATGCCAATCACCATCGCCATCAACTTTCTTGTATGTCCCATATCCTTCATTGACCCAATCTAAGTTTTTCAATTGCAGTGGCAATGAGCCCAGAAAGTCTACAAGTTTCTTAAACACAATTACATTTTTGAAGGGATTAAAGTATGCCTCCATTGCTAATGCCCTTTCCATATCATCCTCGATATCTATAAACGAGGGTGCAACCAGACCATACTTCACGTTTCCATCTTATTCTCTTCCTACTTCAAAACTTCCTAGCCAATCATCTTCTCCTTCCATCTCAAAAGCTTCAACAAATGACTTTGACTGTGGCTTAGGAAAATAGGTATGACGAATAACCCCATCATCAATACAAAGCGTACCTCTTCCTATGTCAATAACAACATCGTAAGTTCTTAAGAAAGGTCGTCCCAAAAGTAATGGTAACTCGGGGTCCACCAGAATATCCAAGATTAAAAGATCAACCTCGTAGGCTTGATATCCTATTTGGATCCTCACATTTTTGACTTCTCCCATCGCCTTAGTTTGCGTATTATCCGCCATTGTCAAGTTCATTTGGTAGGGCCTTGGATTACCGAGCCCAAGATCTTTATATAAGCTATAGGGCAAAACACTTACACTTGCTCCAATATCCACTAGAGCAACCATCTCAACAACACCGTTAATCTTCATCGGCAAAACATAGTTTCTGGGATCACACATTTTCTTAGGCAAACCGTGTTCAATTATGCCTACTTTGTCCTCCTCGCTAAACTCTTTCTTGTTAAGCCTCTCCTTACCTATTAAAATTTCATCCAATTTCTTCTTGTACATAACATACTTCTCCAACACTTTAAGAATGGGCTTTGATTCCTCTAGCTCTTTGTATTTAACGTCCAATACCTCTTTCATTTTCTCCTTTTGCTTTGGGGGTTAGGGGATGGTATATCAGTTGTGGTGGAATGGTAGAAATTGGTGGAATTTCTTCTATCCTCAAGGAAGGAGGAGGAGTGGGTTTGTTAATGTTATAGCCTTTGTTGCGGTTTGCTTTCCCCATCTTGACAACTTCTTTTCTTGAGCTTTCAACTTCCTCTAAAATATTGATCACATCAATACGCTCTTCGAACTTAGTAAGATTCATCCTTATCTCTCCCAATCCGAAATTGACTTGTCTTTTAGTTGTTGCCAAAAAGTCCCTTCCAAACAAGATAGAAGGTTCTCCATCGTTAACATAATCTAAAGTAACAAAATCAGCCTTGAACTTTACCCTATGAATTTCCACGTTGACATCATTCACTATCTTCCTATCGTAGTCGCTAAGACTCACATGCACAAAACCCATGTTTTCCAACACTTTTTCTATAACATAGTTTGCTGAATCTGCAAACTTAAGCTCCGCATCCCAAGCTCCTTGCCCATCAACTTTGCATGGTAAAGAATACCTCATGAATGGTTCACCAAAGGTCCAAAGTGGCGCCTTGGTAAAGATTGAAATTTTTTGATTATCCACCTCTATCACAACACTCTTGTGCTCCAAAGCATCAAACAATTTTGCTTCCTTAGAAACTATTGAATCACCATCATCCATACATTCCTCAAGATCCTTTAAGTATTCCAAAACCAAGCTCAAAGTACCCATTTCGAAAGCTTAAACAACTATTAAAGACAACACGCATCATCTAACTCATTAGCAATGGGTTAGTATAAACAATTAATCATTCACACTTGTTTTCCACAGTAGTTTAACCCCATTTACCATTTTAAAACTGAACCGCACATCTTTATGCTTCATATTTTCCAAACTCAAAAAGTTTTTCACAAAATGTCCCTTGTCGCCTGGCATAGCTTGTCTGCCGCACTGCAGGGTACTCGAATTTTTTTTATTTTATTATTATTTTTTTACTTATACTAAAGCACTAGTAAACTAAACACAAAATCATAAGCTCAATTATTACTTCATAAACATTTAGAAAGATACACGAAATTAACCAAGCAATCATGTAGAACATAAAAATTATATATATATTTTTTTTACCAGGTGGTGCCGCCCCGGCAGGCAACCTTCTGAAAGATTTTTTTTACTTTGCTACTTATTTACCATTTAATTTTTTAACTAAACATTTCCGCTACCTCTTGTAATGATTAAAACAGGAATAAAATACAAGTCCCCGGTAGCGACGCCAAAAACTTGATGACGTTGGTCTGGTGCATGTTTTACATTTATAATCGATACTAATGAAATTACCAACGATACATACGAGCAAGTATACTCGTTCAATCGTAGTAAAGTCGGGTAAGTCAAGTTCGTTCCATGGGACTTGGTTTAAACCAATACTAGGTAGCAAGATAGACACTAAGGTTGTCACGACCATTAGCATCACAAAATCAAGGAAATTACTTATGCAAATTCGTTTCATTTTTAAGGCTATACTTACGCGAGAAATCCATGTCACTGATATCCATGTTTGATTATGTTGGGAAAACCAATTTATATATGATTCGACTCTGTAGTATACTTCACCAAATCATATTTATGCATGAAACTAATGACAAACCCTTTCGACCTATGAACATCATCAACCTTAAGCCAATTAAGTGTGTTTGCTAGATAAATAATGCTCCTAAGTGATTCAACAAGTCCTTTCGACCTATACTTGAATTCAAGCTCTATTGTTCATCTTTTTTATTATGTGAAAATGGTAGAGAATAGCCTACGCCACAGAATCCCTTTCAACCTATGATTCCATGGGTATTCTGCCACAAATCATAAAAAAGAACTCAAGACATAAATATACCACATGTTCACAAAAATCATCATTCATACACAATCAAACATTTTACCAAATTAATTTCATTCCACACATAAGTATTATGAGACTACTCCATATATAAATTCATTTCACAAATCCAACATTCAAACGATAAATTTAGAAACATCTCAGAAATATTTGTAAAGATTAACACCTACAAAGATTTCTATAGGTTTTGTGATGTAGCTCGCCAAGGGCCTCCAATCGCCGTAATCAACGTAACTCTAAGAGTGGTGCTTCTTCCTTTAAATTCGTCCTTACACTCTCCTGGATTTGTAGAGATATTTCTATAGCTTTTGGGTGAATAAAAGTGGTGGAAACTTAACCAATTTGAGGGTTAAGTGGTTTTTTTGTTGTTGTGTTTTGTATGTGTATGTGTTTTTTTAGGTTAAAACCACCACAACTATATATAATCCTTCCAAACCGACTTAGGGAGTTAATGTAAGTCCCTTCCGTTGATAATACATGTATATGATCGGTCTCTAGGCATAATGGCTCGTTAATTCGCTCATAATTGTAAAAATGTAACTGACATCGTGGTCCTGTCGGGCGGCAAAGTCTTGCGCCGGGCCGCAAAAAAGTCAAGCCCTCTGCCAGGCGGCAACGCCTCCTGCCGGGCGGCAGAGTGCTCGTCGCATCGTGCGATCTTCATTTTTCCTCGTCTTTCGTCTTCCAATTAACTTTTTGTCCCTCAGGCTAATCCATACCACATGTTTATGACCCAAAGTGCATATTTTACTATTCCAGATGGGTCTTCAAATCAAATATCAAATTAGCACTCATTTCTTAGCTTCTTTTCTTCACTTCGCGTCTTTCGGTTAGGTGCAACACAAGAAGCTCATTTTGCATAATAACAGGGGTAAAAGCAGTATTATTTTACCAATTAGCACATATAAAACCAAGATAACGTATCCCAAAACATACCAAATCTAGGCGTTATCATGCATCAAGGAACAATCAGAACCAACAATAACAAAACAAGAGGCCGAACACTGGCAAGGCTTACACTATTGGGTCGGGTGAGAAGAAAAGAAAACCTTATGTTGGGGGGGGTTGTGGGGGGGGGGAGTGGGGTTGGGGGGGGGGGGGGTTGGGGGGGTGGGTGGGGGGAGGGTGGGGGGGGGTGGTGGGGGGGGGGGGGTGGGAGGGGGGGTGGGGGGGGAGGTGTGGGCGTGGGGCGGGGGGGTGGGGGGGGTGTGGGGGTGTGGGTGGGGGGGTGGTGGGGGTGGGGGGGGGGGAGGCGGGTGGGTGGGGTGGGGTTTGGGGGGGGGGTGGAGGGTTGGGGTGAGGCGGGGGGGTGGGAGTGGGGGGGTGGGTGGTGGGGGGGGGTGGGGGGGTGTGGGGGGGGTGGCGGGGGGGGGGGGGGGGGGGGGGGGGTTGGGGGGTGGGGTGTG
>BQNB010003259.1:49604-116474 GCA_026074375.1 Tanacetum coccineum
CGCACTGACACGTACATAAATGGATTAAAGGAAGCACTGGTTGTGATGCAACGTAATCACAGGCCTTTGCATAGTTATTAAGTAGACCATGCCCGAGAATAAATTCCCGTTGAGAGGTCAAGATTCCTTAATGAAAAACTTACCTTTAAGATGATGACCGGGTTGCTATCTGAAATAATAGCAAGCCATTTTTGGCATGTTTTGAAAGCTTTTGAACTTCTGCCCGAACTTCATTTACAGCCTCGTATCATTATTAAATGACATGTCTAAGATCGTAAATATTATCGATTTTCAGAAGACATGCCAGAGATACATATTTTTATATTTTTTAAAAAGTTATATAAAAGAAAAAAAATATTTTTGTGTTTTTATGTTTTCTTATGTACATATAATACAGGATATGAGTTACCACCATCACTCATCCGTTTCCTCTGCCAGACTTTTCAATGTTTCCGGAGACATGCTTCTCATACCAAGCTTTTCGATCAAGAAGTTGAATCTTTCTCTTGGCAAGGGTTTGGTGAAGATGTCAGCCAGTTGGTATTCAGTCCGGACAAAGTATAGTTCCACGACTCCATTCTCTACTTGCTCTTTTATGAAATGATAGCGAACATCGATGTGCTTGTGTAACACCCCCAAAATACGATACGCAGCGGAATACAACATTTGGGGTGCTACTTCATAATACATACATACGAGTCCCAGTAAACGTTCAAAGATATGTTTATAAAACACAATTTTATTTATTATAAAGATCAGAGTTACATAGGTCCCAATACCAACATAGAAATTGTTTCTAAAAGTCACAACACGACTTGATTTCTAAAACACTTGTTTTGTTTATGAAATTAATTCACCGAGACACCGTCCTTGATATCCGCGTTCCATCCTATCCAGCCATCAACAGCAATTAACCTGAGATACATGCTTAAAAAGTCAATAAAACGTTAAGTGAATTCAAAGAGTTTACAATTAACACATAGAACGCATATTTTGGGTTCCACAAAACATATAATGTTGGCTCGTAAGCCAAGTTATAAAAATAGTGATTTCCAACTAAAGAGCCCGTGTACCGAAACTTAACACATTCATCCCGTAGGATGAAATTATGTCCGAGAAGTATGCCACTTCTCCTAATACTAACCATAAAATGTCCGTTTGACAGGGTGGTCCCAACGAATTCAAACCCCGAACAGGGTTGTCAAACCCAATAGATCTATTTAATGCATTAGCGTTCACCAACACATGGTAACTAACGGTCACACAGAAAACTTTGCAAAGTTTGGTGCAAGTTCTTGGAATTTGTAGAAGTTAGGGCATGTTTCTTTGTGTTTTTTCTTGAAAGGGATTTGATTGCGGGTTTTTGTTGAGGAGTATCAACATCATTGAGAAGGTTTAAAGCATTTTTCATCCTTTTGTTTTGGGTATTCTTTGGTTCGAATCAACCCACACAAGAGAAGGGTGTTTTATGTTTGATTCTCTAGCCCTAATCTTTCTTTAGTAAGCCCTATCTTTTTATTTCTTGTTTTCTTTAATTTTCATTCATGAAAATGGATGTTTAAGTTCTGAATATATATATATGTTTGGTTATGTTCTTGAGGGTGTTTTCAATTAGTGTGGCATTGCATGTGGGTAGATGATGATTAAAATGATGTTTACAAAGGTTTTAAGTGTGAAATAATGGACTGTTTTAAAACAGTACAAAACATGTGGTATTATCTAAAAATATTTGTCCCTGGCTCCATGATAAATTACATAAAGAAAGATACATGTCCTTATCATCATAGATAGTTGGAAGCTCACCAACTTCCTTGTGATGAGTGATTATAGTCAAACAACAAGAAAAGTGAGGTCCAAGATCTAGAAATATATTAGAATACGGATAAGTTAATCACACCAAAATTTTTGCCATAAAATAATAGGTTTACAAGATTGGGTCAGTGAATAGACATCTTAAAGAAGCCATACCTTATGACCGCACCTCATTGCTATCATGTTGCGGGATTTTATGGCAATTTTAGGTAACGGGTCAAATTTTTTTGAAACTTTAATGTTTTGGATAACCGGGTAAAAAAGTCTTTTCACATAGCTACAAACTTAGTAAATTTTGAGACTTACAATTTTGAAACTAGACACAAATCGCAATCCATGAGTTGAAACCACACATATAGAACATTTGCGAGCTAGGAGATATGAGTCCATGAAGTCGAGTTAAAATCATAAACTGAGTTTTTATGTCTAGTCTAAAAAATTTAAAAACGTATAGTACACCGTGATAAATTAAAAGTTAGAGGCCGAAACTTGGTAGATGTTCGTTTGCCTATAAGACCAGGTCACAAGTCAATTTGGGGTTAAAAAGGACTTGGGGAAGTCTAGTGGAATGCCATGCTTATCTCGGAAACACATCTCATGATTCACATGTATAATTTATTACGTATAATGTTACCTTTCTACGTACTAATCGCGTCACGCTTATAGGAGTGCTTAAGAGTACTTCCCCGCACGATCGGGACTGAGCAATCGACATACTTCTGATTTAAGTGTTCTTACGGTGAGTTCATAGCCTTGCCTTTCAACTTTTAAACTGTATTTATAAACCCGCCGCAGGGAGAATACATATTGTTTTATAAACTGAAACACAAGAAAACTTTATGGTATGTTGGAACCCCCGAATATGAGATTTAATTGCATGAGTACTATTGCCAAAAGACCCTAACATCAGAACTGTTTAATTGCCTATAATGGTGAGTGCTAGTACAAATAAATAATCTATTTGGGTTTGACAACCCTGACTGGGGTATAGAATCGAATACCATTCGTAGCACCCATTCAACAATACAATTTGTATTTAGAAGTTAGGTATAAGGCAATAATACCTAGTTATGGGGAAACTGATTTACATACAAGATATGTGTTAACGTTAAGGCTCGGTGTCATGAGCTAATTGCAATAGAAACGTAATTAATGGCTTGTCCGTATAACAAGTCACTCGATGAACTAAACTTGTGTTCCTTTTTATCTCTTACAAACTCTATGGATTCACTCAACATTTTTGTTGACTTTTTAAGCAAGTTTTATCTTAGGTAACCAAGGGTGATGGATGCCGTGTGCGAGGAGTCTACGCTAAAGTTTTTAAGAACTTGTATTTTGTTCCATTTTATAAAACTAATTATCCATGTTTTGGAAAGCTCATGTTATGATATTGGTAACGATCCTGTGGGACGTATGTTTAATTACTCTGAAACTTCTTTAAATGGAACAACGTTTTTTTTAACGCCTCTTTTCGAGTCATTTTCTATATCCTTGTGCAAGTGAACTATGAATTAACACCCAATGTTGTATATTCCGCTGCGTGAAATTTGGGGGTGTTAAAGATTGGTATCAAGAGCTATGGTGTATAGAGAACTTACGTCAAAAAAAAAATTTTTACCTAAGCTATAACCCTTTTATGCGCACTAAAGACTCTCGAAGCCCTTGTGTTATACATGACATAGTATTTTCCCCATTTGAGTAATTATGCATATTATTGGGTGCATTACATTGAATATGACATATAAAAAATATAAATAAATGTAATGATATGAAGTATATATATATATATATACAAAAATATAAAAATATAATATATATATAATATATGATAAATTGACTGATATGCTTATCGCGGAGCATCCAGAATTGTTTATTTTTATTTCCAAAAATGAAATTTTATATATATAACGAATATTACTGTGCATATTCATATTATTTATCGATTATCATGTCAAATTCCAGAAGCATCGTCATGCATTCGCATTCCTCATATAATTATTAATCATAATAGTAATCCTTATTTATTTTAACAACCCAAATTTGTAGATCCATCATGGCCAACCTACCCCAAAACCATAATGAGTTCGCGCCGCTTGTGGAGGCAGCACCTAGACAGCATTAAACGTTTGGTTGAAGAGGAAGACCCAGAAATGGAGGAAGAGGAGGAAGATCCGAAAGAAGATCCGGAAATGGAAGAAGAAGAGGAAGAGATGGATTGCTGATGAAGAAGGGGATGGCCCAAGATGGAATACTTCCTTATCAGAGGGGGGCATGACCCTCTTTCCCCTCCGCCACCTCATCTGACCCGAGTCTGAGATTGAGTTTGAGGAGGATAAGGCTAGAGGCTGAGGCAAGGCTAAATTGCACCTATACCGACCCATCCTTTTCCTTGCTAAAGCATAACCTGAGGCGTTACCATCGGTACGTAGCAGACTAACACCCACTTAGAGAACTCTCACTGACACTCATGTTTGACATTGATACATCTCTTCTGCCGCTGTTGGACCAAAACCCCGAGGATCCCACTCGCCGAGCACATTAGGAGGATACTTAATGCCACTTCAATCGCATGGTTCACCCATTGCATGATGAACGTGCTGCAGAGAACAAAACGCCTGAGGATGATGTGTATTGTAATGAAACCGTACTAAGATGCTCTTGGAAAAGCTTGATCGTACGACATGGCGATAACCAACATTTGAATGCCCTTTGGTCTATTACGGTTGAGAATCTATTACCACCGCGTCTGCAGTATCAAAAGCCACCATATGCTCTACCTGAGGCTCTATTGGCTCTAGTTATTCACGATGACCCTAGGGATCCGTATGTTGCTACACGTGATGCTGCCACTGCTCCTGCTACTGATAATGATGATTCACCTACTCAGAAGGAGACTTCACCATCTGAGCCACAAGGATCTCCACCTCGTGAATCTTAGTATTTTAGTTTCATTAGTAGTATCTTTTATTCTGTAATCACTAAACTGAATCGTCAGTTAGCAGAATTGATGCCATTGGGTTGTAACATTTGTAACATTTTTGAAACAATGCAGACTATGTATATAACTCTTTTGGTGATGAATGATGAAATGGCTATCTTTTGATTACTACTTGATGTTGATGTGAATGTTAATATTGTTTCATTTGTATATGACATGATTATTCATATATTAAATACTCATTAAGCGCTTTCTTTGTGATGGATAGAATCAGGCACAAAAGGCATGAGCCAATCCTGCAATAGAGCGACTAAACATCGAGGGTCAAAGCTTATTGTGGAGGCAGAGGCGAGCAGGCAGGTCAATAGCAAAAGGGGACAAAGTAAACAAGCCAAACTAAGCTGGGGCCAAGGTCGGGGGTGGGGCGCTAGCTGTTCGAGAGTGTACCTTTTCTGGATTTATGAAGTGTAACCCTATGGTCTTCCATGGACACGAGGGAGCTGTTAAGCTAAGTAGGTGGTTTGAGAAAACAGAAATGGTTTTTGGAATTAGTGAATGTGCGGAAGCAAGAAAGGTTAAATTTGCTGCTGCCACACTTTAAGGGCGTGCCTTGACATGGTGGAATTCACAGGTTGCAACTAGGGGATTAAAGGCTGCTAATCAGATCGGTTGGACTGAAATGAGAAGGTTAATGACAAAAGAGTTTTCCCCTATTGAGGAAATTCAGCGAATGGAGCACGAACTATGGAATTTGAAGGTTAAGGATTTTGACTTAACTGCTTACACTAAGCGCTTTCATGAGCTGGCTCAACTATGTCCGGAAATGGTCCCGATCGAATGTAAGAAAATTGAAGCTTATATCCGGGGATTAACTGACAACATCAAGGGAACAGTTATTGGATCCAAACCCACAAGCCTGAATGAAGCTGTGCACATGGCACATGCATTGATGGAGCAAAAGGCTCAGGCTTGAATAGAAAGGATTGTCGAGGGCAATAAAAGAAAATGGGAAACTTCACAAGGTAGTAACAATGGTAATAACATAAACAACAATAGGGACAACACTCGCCATAACCAGCAGAACAATCAGAGGCAGGGAAATGCGCGAGCAATGACCACCGCCCCTGCTGAGCAAGTTGGGTATACTGGAAACAAACCGCTCTGTAATCGTTGTGGAAAGCATCACTTTGGTTATTGCAAGGTAATATGTAACAACTGTGGAAAGGCAGGCCCACAGGCACAAGATTGTAAGTGCAAAAGCTATAGCTACGGTCTAAGGCACGACAAACCGTAGACGTTTTATAATGTTGAGAAAAGGGGCACACAAGGAACAATTGTCCGAATAGAAAGGATCCACAAGGTGGGAAGCTCGTCTTGCTTACGGAGATTAAATGATACGGAAGCAGCATAGGACCTAATGTGGTTATAGGGTACGTTTCACTCCAATCATTGTTATGCAACTGTGTTTATGTGGAACTCAGGATTTGACAAAAAGCTCCCTGAACACTAGTTTTAGTCACTTATTGACATTACTCCAGTTAGACTAACACTAGATATGATGTTGAATTGCCGATGGAAGGGTCGCTAGTAATAAACGTCCCTAATGAGGATGTACCCTGAACTTATTTAAACACCTTCTTTAAAATTGACCTTATGCCATGAGCTGGGAACTTTTGATGTAGTTATTGGGATGGATTTGGTATAGTTTGATCAAGACGACGTTATCTAATGGGCAAGAAGGTAATGCATAAACCTCAAGAACAAGATGCTGGTAGTTGAGGGCGACCGTGGTACGTCCCGATTGAAGATAATATCCTGCATTAAAGCCAGCAAATACATCGAAAGAGGACATCAGTTGTTCGTAGCACATGTAACCGAGAAAGAACCAAAGGAAAAATGTTTGGAAGATGTACCAGTGATTCGAGATTTCCCTGAGGTGTTTCCTGACGACTTACCGGGACTCCCACCACCTCGGCAAGTGGAATTTAAAATTGAACTTGTACCGGGTGTTTTGCACGTGTTGCGGGCGCGGCCCCGTACCGATTGGCACATCCAGCTGAAGGAGTTGGCGACCAATAGAAGAGTTATCATGAAAAAGGTTTTAATCGCACTAGAGCTCATCACCATGGGGAGCTCGATCAGTGTTTGTTCGTTAATAAGAAGGACGATCTTCCCGAATGTGCATGATTATCGTCGAGCTAAATAAGTTGACAGTCAAGAATCGTTATCCTCCACTCCGAGGATTGACCGACCTGTTCGAATCTACTCAGTTTCCATCGTGTACTCAAAGATCGATCTATGTCTGTTTATCACCAACTCCGATTAGTAGAAGAATGATATCCCAATACAGCTTTTGGACTAGGTTACGATCACTATGAATTTTCAAGTAATGCCGTTTTGGTCTAACCAACGCTCTGACTTAATTCATGGATCTAATGAAATCGAGTGTGCAAGCCATACCTCGATAAATTTTGTGATCGTATTCATTGATGACATACTTATCTACTCCAAGAATAAAAAGATGCATGAAAAACATTTGAAGATCATTTAGAGTACTCAAAATGAGCCATTGTACGCCAAATACCCGGAATGCGATTCTGCTTTGATTCGGATAAATTACTCGTCACGTGATCAACAATAAAGGGTGTGTCACGGGATCCACGAAGTTGAGGCTGATACCGAAATGGTACCCTGCATCGATCAACACCGAAATAAGTCAGACAATTTTTGGTTTGCCGGATATTACCGAAGATTCATCAAGGGTTTTTTCGTTAATTTCCAAGCCTCTAACTAAATTGACCCAGAAGAACAAAAGTATATTGGGGTAACGGAAGAAGAAAGAGGCGTACAAACTTTGAAGCAGAAGTTAAGCTCCCACCCCTATCCTAGCCTTCGCTTGAGGGAACTTGAGAACTTCATTGTATACGCGATAGTACATCGCACAAAGGTTAAGGAGCCTGTTCTAGATCAGAGAATAAGTGTTAGCAAGGCCATCTCGACAACTAAAGAACATGAGAAAAAACTAAGCACGACCCATGGATTTAGACTGGGTACTGTAGTGTTTTGTACTTAACTCTGGAGACATTATTTGTATGGTACTAAGGGTACGTGTACACATATAAAACAAAAGAGTCTACAAACATTCTGGATCACAACTCAACATGAGTATAGGGCGATGATATTGAACTTTTGAGTGACTATAATTGCGAAATCCGTTACCATCCTGGTAAGGCCAACATAGTGGCCGACGCCCTGAGTCGAAAGGACAGAGAACCAATAAGGGTTAGATCTTTGGTAATGACGGTACACACCAATTTACCTGAGAGAATAGTCAATGCTCAAACTGATGCAATGAAAGAGGAAAATGTGAAAGCTAAAAATCTTGGAAGGCTGATCAAGCCGATATTTGAGACTCGTTCTGATGGAATCCAATGCTTTGAAGGGAGAATTTGGTTACCGTTGTTTGGAGGATTACGGGACTTGATCATGCATGAATCGCACAAATCTAAATATTCCATTCACCCGGGGTCAGACAAGATGTATCAAGACATTAAAAAAGCATTATATGGTGCCGAACATAGAAAGCTGATTATCGTCCACCTATGTCAGTAAATGTCTGACCTTGTGCCAAGGTAAAGGCTGAGCACCAAAAGCCATCCGTCATACTTCAACAACCTGAAAATCCCAGAGTTAATGGAGAAAATAACTATGGATTTTCGTCTCTAGACTACCTAAGAACGCCAAGTGGTTATGACTCCATTTGGTTTATTGTTGACTGATTAACCAAATCTGCTCATTTCTTGCCGATGAAGAAGACTGACAGCATAGAGAAACTCGCCCAATTATACTTAAAAGAAATTGTATGTAAGCATGGCGTGCTAAAGTATAAATATCTCTTTATGAAGACAGTTTGATTACAACTAAGATATTGGAACTACAATGCAAAAACGATGGGAAAAAAAAAACCCAACTGATAATGAGCACTTGCTTACCACCCAAGATAGATGGTCAAAGCGAGAGAACTATTCAGACGCTGGAGGACATGTTGCGAGCATGCGTAATTGATTTTGGTAGTAGTTGGGATCGACATTTGCCATTAGTCGAATTCTCCTACAATAACAGTTATCATGCGAGCATTAAGGCTGCACCATTCAAAATCGTAGAAAGAATTGGTCCCGTGGCATACAAGCTGGAGCTTCTTGATAAACACCAGAGTTGAATCAAAAATCAAAAAAAAAAATTAAAAAATACCATTCAATGAGTTTTGAAATCTCAAAGAAGTGACTAGCAATGAAAACTGGTTATCCCTCTTGAAGAAATCTAACTTGGAGACGACAAATTACACTTTAATATCGAAGAACCAGTAGAAAACATATTGTACCTAGAAAGTTAAGCAGCTCAAGCAAAGTCGAATTCCTATTGTCAAAGTACGATGGAATTCTAGACAAGGTTCGGAATACACTTGGGAGCGAGAAGATTTCTTCAAAAGAAATTACCCCCATCTTTTCTCGAGTAATGAGAAGACAAGATTGAGGAATCGAGCACCGGGACGACGCTCCCTTAAGGAGGGGAGGATGTAACATTCTGTATTTAAGGTCGCTATTTATTCCGAACTTTATTTCTATTTTCATTTTTTAAGCAAGTCATTTATTTTACTACCTCGAATTAGTAAGAATTTCCGTTCTTAGATTTGCGTGAGTCGTATTTAGAAATCTATTCCGTCTTCGTGCCTCAAGTGGTTTAATAATCTCATAATATTCCTCGATGATTATAATTTACACCATTTTCATTTTTCGTTGTGTTTCGCGTTTACGAAAATTTCTTGCTTAAAACTCGCATTTTACCTTAAACCTTACCTTTATTTAATTTACACTTACAATATACTTTAATTAAAAACTTATAACTAAAAATAAAATAAAATTATTTTTTTTCACAAAACCAAGGCCCTAGGCCGGTTAGTACTAAACCACACACAACCTTTTCATTTTTATATAAACATACTCATCATCACTTCCCTTTTCCAATACATGCATATCTCTCATTTTCAATTCTTCTTCTCATCTTGTCGTTGGACCATTGCTTGCAGCGCCGAAATACCACCACCACCACCCTCAGTATACAAAATTTTTTCTACTCCTTTAGGCCAACGACCACACCATTTCATAAGTTGATATATGCAAAGTTTAGGTGCAATTTCTGGATTAGAAGACGTTAGGCTTGTCTTCTTGATTGTTTTTCTTGAAAGGGTTTTTGATTGGGGTTTTGTTGAGGAGTATCAATCAATCATTTGAGAAGGGTTAGAACATTTAATCCTTTGGATTTGGTGTTCTTTGGTTCGAAGCAGCCCACACAAGAGAAGGGTGTTTGGTGTTTGATTCTCTAGCCCTAATCTTTCTTTTGTAATCCCTATCTTTTTATTTCTTGTTTTCTTTAATTTTAATCCATGAAAATGGATGTTTAAGTTCTGAATAATATATGTTGGTTTATGTTCTTGAGGGTGTTTTCAATTAGTGTGGCATTGCAAGTGGGTAGATGATGATTAAAATGATGTTTACAAAGGTTTTAAGTTGAAAAATGGGACTGTTTTGAAAACAGTAGCAAAACATGTGATTATCTAAACATATTTGGCCTGGAGCCTATGATTAAATTACATGGCTGGAAAGATACATGTCTTAGCATCATAGGATAGTTGGATGCTCAACCAACTCCTTGGGATGAGTGAGTTATGGCCAAAACAAGAAAATAGGTCAAATCTGGACATGTGATTAGAATATGAGTTAAAATCCAAATGTTTGCCATACAATAATAGATTTTAAAGATTGGGCCAGTAGTAGACATCTTAAGGAAGCCATATATTTTGGCCTCACCTTCATTGCTATTATGGTTTGGGATTTATGGTCATTTTAGTAAAGGGTAAAATTTTTATAAACTTTCTGTTTTGGACAACCAGGGGTAAAATAGTCTTTTCATATAGCTACGGAACTTTATAGATTATGAGGCTAGAATTTTTGGAAACTAGACTCAAATAGATTTCCAAGGGTGAAATCCTCACATTTAGACCATTTGTGAGCTAGAAGATATGAGTCAGTGAAGTGGAGTTAAAATTAAAAATTGAGATTTTACGTCTAGTCAAAGAATTTAAAAACGTATAGTTTACCATGATAAAATAAAAATTAAAAGCCGAAACTTAGTAGATGTCCAATTGCCTATAAGACAAGGTCACATGTCATTTTGGGGTTAAAAAATATTTGAGGAAGTCCTTGTGGAATGCCATGCTTATCTCAGAAACACATCTCATGATCATTGTTTAATTTTTACGTATTGTTACTTTCTACGTACTAAGTCGCGTCACGCCTTTTAGGAGGTGCTTAGGAGTGCTACCCGCTCGTTCAAGAAACGTCTCACTTCTGATCCAATTGTTCTTATGGTGAGTTCATAGCCTCGCCTTTCTACTTATAAATGTTTTTATAAACCCTGCGAGGGAGATACATGCTAGTTTTATAAATTGAACACAAGTGATTTATGGTTGCTGGACCCGATTGTGAACTAATTGGATAAGTACCTATTGCAGAAAGGCCCCTTAATTTCATGCACTGTTAATTGCCTATGATGGGTGAACGCTAGTACATTAAGTAGATCTATTAGGCCGTGACTGCCCTGTCTGGGGTTGTGACATCCATTGCGCGATCACCCCTAAAGGACATTTTGTATTGAGAATTTTCTTAGGTATATTGAAATATTACCTAGTTGTAGGGGCATGTGGTTACATATTTATGATATGTTGGTTAAGGTTTCAGTGGCATGAGCTTAATGCATTAGTGATTAAAACTTGTTTGATCCACAAGTTTTCGATGATTAAAAATACTTGTGTTCACTTTTTATTTATATAAACTCTATGGATTCACTCAACGTTTTCGTTGACTTTTTAGCATGTTTTATCTCAGGTAATCAAGGTTGATGGCTTGGAGTGGCGAATGGAGTTTAGCGTGAAATGTTTGCTTAAACTTGTTTTGGTTCCATTCATCAAAAACACTTGGTGTTATGTTTTTAAAACTTTTGTATGATGTTGTATGGTGACGATCTTGTGGACATGTTTTCAACTCTGATCTTTCATGAATGGGACAATGTTATGTTTTAAACGTCTCTTTTGAGTCGTTCTTTATATTCTTATGTTGTTGTGCTATGACTTAACACCCAAACTGTTGGTTCCGCTGCGATGAAATTTGGGGGTGTTAAAGATTGGTATCAAGAGCTTAAGGTTATAGAGAACTAGGTCGTTTTTTCAAAAACCTAAACTATAACTTTTTCTTCGCACGCTAAGACTCCTCGTGGCCCTCGTCCAAGTCAAGCTTATGATTCTTATTTAAGTACTTATGCACATTTCGGGTGCATTGCTATTAAAATATTTATATGATAAATATTATGATATGTTAAGATATATATCGATTATCATGCTTATTCGAAAAGCATTGGAAAACTATTTGCTTTAATTACATAAAAATGTAATTCATATACATAACAAATATTATCATTCATATTTGGTTTATTATCGATCATCACGTTCATTCATGGAGCATCGTCATGCATTTGCATATTTGCATAAGTTATTATTCATATAATATTTTTATATAGTGACCTTACGGAAATATTTTGCGTGATTTACAGATTATCATGGCAAATCTACCTCCTAATCATGTTGCGGATCTTCCCGAAGACAATCCGGAAGAGCAACCTGAGCTCGCGCCCGAGCCCGACCATTTAAATATGTTTGCACCTCACCAAATTCCTCAACCAGATGGTAACATGAACGGATGGATACTCGAAGATGATGAAGAAGAAGAAGAAGAGGAAGAAGATCCAGAGATGGAGGAAGAAATAGAGGAAGAAAATAATGATGATGATGATGCTGAGGTCATCAACCCTTATGAGGAGGCTGATCCCCTCAACCTACCACCACCAGATTCAGACACCGAGTCCGAGGATACGGCAGTTGCTCCTACTCCTGATGATCATGAGCAGGAGGATGATGCTGCTACTGTTGGTACCATCACTAGGGTACCATACTCTGTGCGCCCATTCTCGGGTACCGTCTATGTGGGTACTGGACCTTCTCGACACAACCCCTTTCCAAGGTGAAACTTTTAACATGACTCTATCGTCAACTTGAAACTCCAATGGTTTACGTCTAATGTTAGCATAGCTTTTTTGTCGGTCACAAGCGGCTTGGATTCTGCTTTTGATTTGGACGATCTTCTCGGTGGTTTCATGAATTATTATAGGACCAGTGAGCTAAGCATCTCCAACTTCTGCCCAACACACATGTGATCGACACTTTTGCCCATATAGTGCCTCGAATGGTGCATCCTTTAGGCTGGTATGGTAACTGTTGTTGTAAGAGAATTCCACTAATGGTAAATGTCTATCCTAACTCTTTCCAAAATCTAACACGCAAGCGTGTAACATGGATTCCAAGGTTTGGATGGTCATTTCACTTTGAACGTTAGTTTGGGGATGATAGGCCGTACTCGTGTCCAATCGAGTTCCCAAAGCCTTATGAAGTGCTTTCCAGAATAGTGATGTAAATCTACCATCACGATCGGAGATAATAAAAACAGACACACCATGTCGAGTGACTACTTCCTTCTTGTAAAGCTTCATTAAATTCTCCATGGGATCAGTTTCCCTCATGGGTAGGAAGTGAGCAGATTTTGTAAGATGATCAACGATTACCCAAATGGTATCATAACCGTTTGCCGTCTTAGGGAGTTTAGTGACAAAATCCAGGGTGATTTTCTCCCATTTCCATTTGGAATCTGTGGTTGGAATAGCAAACCAGAAGGTTTCTGATGCTTTGCCTTGACTTTAGAACAAGTCCGACACCTGCTAACATAAGCGTCAATATCCGCCTTCATGTTAGACCACCAATACAAATGCTTCAAGTCTTAGTACATATTGTCAGAACCCGGATGAATAGAATATTTTGACTTATCAGATTCGTGCATGATTAGAGTCCTTAAGTCACCATAACGTGGTAACCAACTCCGGTTGTTTAAACATAGAGTTCCATTTGTACGGGGTTTAAACTTTTCTTTTGTGAGGTCTTGTCGGAGCATACCTCCAACATCTTCAATAGTGAGGTTTTCAGGTTTTAATGCTTCGGTTTGAGCTTCTAGGATTTGTTTGGGAAGATTCAAGCCAATAGTCATAACTAAGGCTCGGACCCTTAAAGGTTTAACCCTTTCTTTCCTGCTTAATGCATCAGCAACCACGTTCGCTTTCCCTGGGTGATAGCGGATTTCACAATCGTAGTCACTAAGAAGCTCCAACCATCATTGTTTTCTCATGTTCAACTCTTTTTGGTCAAGGATATGTTGTAAGCTCTTGTGGTCGGTGAACACAGTACACTTTGTCCTGTATAAGTAGTGTCTCTACATTTTAAGGGCAAACACTACAGCTCCAAGTTCTAGGTCATGAGTGGTGTAGTTTTTCTCATGAATTTTCAGTTGTCGAGAGGCATAGGCTATAACCTTCTCGTTTTGCATAAGCACAACACCTAATCCTTTATGCGAAGCGTCGTGATAAACAATAAAATTTTCTGATCCTTTACGCAAGGCCATAATAGGTGCGCTACATAGCTTCTGTTTGATCAACTGAAATGCAGTTTCCTCATTTTCTCCCCAGTCGAACTTCACATTCTTCTGAGTCAATTTAGTCATGGACTTTGCTATCTTGGAGAAACCCTTAATGAATCTTCTGTAATATCCGGCGAGTCCTAAAAATTGGCAGATCTCTATGGATTCTTAGGAGATGCCTAATCTTTAATTGACTTGATCTTTGCAGGATCTACTTGGAAGCCTTTACTATCTATCACATGTCCGAGAAATTGTACCTTTGGAATCCAGAATTCACACTTAGAGAATTTTGCGTACAACTCCTCTTTTTTAAGTAATTCCAAGACTAGTTTGAGATGCCCTTCGTGATCTTCCTTGTTCTTTGAATAAATTAGTATATCATCGATGAACACAATCATAAATTTATCCAAGTACGGCTTGCACACCCGATTCATGAGGTCCATAAATACAGCGGGCGCATTTGTCAAACCAAAAGGCATCACTTAAAATTCATAATGGCCATAGCGCGTCCTAAACGCGGTCTTCGGAATATCTTCCTCGCGAACCCTCAACTGGTGGTAACCTGATCGTAGGTGAATCTTCGAGTAGACACTCGACCCTTGAAGTTGGTCAAACAAGTCATCAATTCTAGGAAGTGGATAACGGTTCTTTACCGGTAACTTGTTCAGTTTACGATAATCGATGCACATGCGAAACGATCAGTCTTTCTTCTTGACGAACAAGACCGGGGCTCCTCAAGGTGAAGAGATGGGTCTTATAAAGCCTTTGTCAGATAGTTCTTGAAGTTGTTCCGCCAGTTCTTTCATTTCAGATGGTGCCAACCGAGAAGGCGCCTGTGCTACAGGTGCAACACCTATTACCAAATCAATTTGGAACTCTACTTGTCGAGCTGGTGGAATACCTGGCAAGTCTTTAGGAAAGACTTCAGGAAGGTCTTTGACAATTGGCACGTCGTCAAGTCACTTTCCCTCTGACTTGTATTTGGCTTCCTTTGTGGCAATGTGTACTAAAAAGACATCATATCCCTTTGACAAATACTCTTGTGCTTTAGTGCACGAAATGATATTTAGTCAGGATTCTTCCCTTTGGTTGTTTCGATTGCCTTGAAAAATTAACATCTCTCTTCCGAAAGAAACACGTACAATCTTCTCATCACAGATGATCAATCCACGATACTTTGTCATAATGACGTCAAAACTTCTGAGTGAGAGAGGCAACAATTCGGTGTTGAAAGGATGATTTATGAAGTTTAGAGTGCAACCTCGAATTATGGTGTTAACTCCTATGATTTTCCCATCAGCTAATTCTATGTCATAATGATTTTCTAATGTAGTGGGGGTAATGTCAATCAAGGCACTAAAGGTATTAGAAACAAAGCTCCTATTCGCACTAGTATCAAACAAATTTTAGCATAATGGTTGTTGAGAAGAAACGTACCCGTGATGACGTTAGAGTCCGGGCTAGCATCTCTTCCTCCCAAAGCATAAGCTCTTCCTTGAGCTGTGCCATTCCCGTTGACATTCCTATGGTTCTTTAGTTTTGGAAAATTCTTCTTGATGTGTCCGGTGTTACCACATTCATAGCATGCTCCTGCCTTTTGATTCTTGTTGTGGTTGTTGTTGTTATTGTTGTTGGTGTCGACCCAACAATCATTGGTAGTATGACCATACCTCTTGCAGTTTCCACACTTTGGTGCACATTGTCCGTTGTGGTGGTAGTTGCACTTAGTGCACAAAGGTAGATTTCCAGTGTAAGCCTTCTTTTCACCAGGGCCAGCAGTGTATGCCCTAGATACTTTTTGGTTCTTGTGGGGTTGTTGATTGTTTCTTGATGAATCATCAGCCATCCTCTTGTTGTCATTCTGCCTTTCTGCATAAGTGCATAGTTTCTGATCCATCAAGTCGTTGGCCAACTTGATAGCATCATCAAGAGTTTTGGGTCTTGCAGACATGACATTCCTATGAATGTTATCAGGAAGTACACTAATGTACTTATCAACCTTTTTGGTCTCATCATCAAGAAATTTGGTGCACATTAAGGCCAGTTCTTGGAAACGCTGAGTATAGGCTGCAACATCGTTTCCCCTGACCCTAAGATTCCACAGTTCAATTTCAAGTTTCTTGATTTCACCTTTTGGACAATATTTGTCCGTCAACTTCTTCTTGAGTGTCCCTCAAGTCATAGCATAGGCAGCATCATGACCTAAGGTTCTTACATGACCATTCCACCAGGTTAGTGCAGCACCTAGCAGAGTGCAGGTAGCGAACTTCACTTGATTGTCAACGTCACACACGCTAATGTGGAATACTGATTCCATATTTTCGAGCCATTGAGACAAGCCAAAAACGCCTTTAGTTACCTAGAAGTTCAAGGGTTGGCATTTCATGAAATCGGTGTAGGAACAGACACGTGCAGGTTGCATAGGCCTTCTAAGTCCTCCACCCGAACTTTGACTTGCATCATCCTGAGTATGGGTAGAGTTTCTTTGGATTGCCCGATCGATCATAGCTTGAAGGGATTCTGGAGTGTCATGGCATCGTTTGCTCCTTGTCTTGTTACAGGCATGATTCTACTAAATCAAAATAATACAATGTACGTCAGATATAATCACAATGTTGATACAAATGGATATGATAATAACAACTACACCACAACACAATGGAGAATGAATAAAATGAGATCAAACATGACATAATACATCCACATATCATAACATAATGATGAATCATACATGATTTGTTTGGATACAAAATGACTACTAATGATTTAGTACAAAAAATGAAAATATGTCCTAGAGTCTATTAGTTGGGAGTTACCCAAAAAACTTAATAGATTATACAAGATAGCTAGAAATGAAAAGTACAACTAACAGCTAATATCGGTGTCCTCCACCGTATCAATCTAAGCTATAGCCTCTAGCACCTGGGTACGTATCATCTGTCTGACTACAAGATCCTCAGTGCTCTAGCGCTGCCACTCCATATGACTTATGTGAGTCTCCAGTGTCTCAAGTTGTACCAATAATGCCCTGTTCTAAGCCTCGGAACTAAGGTAAGCCTGGCGTACATCATGCAACTCTGTTTTATAGGCAGTCCTCTGGCCTCTCACTACATCAATCTCGAGTCTAATATCTCTGCGATCAGTCCGAGCATCATGAAGCTGTGTATAGAAATCCTCTCTCTCTCGCCTGCGAACCTGTGCCTGGTAGCTGACCCTTAAGTCGACTTCCTTAATGGAAGTCATCATCCTATGCTCAGAAGCCTGTAAAGCTCTAATATAACCAACATCCTCTGCTCTGTCAGCAACTCTAGCAATAGTCCAGGTATCATGACCAGGACTACGAATCAAACCCTGTCCTGCCTCAACAGTATCAACAAAATCATACTGACCTCTAGGTGGTCTAGCAGCAACTACAGCAGAACTCTCTGCTACATCACACCCAGGTAGGGGAGCAGTAAGTATAAATCTCCTCTGAAGTGGCATGTCCTCCTTAAGAATGTCATCTCTTATACGGATCATGGCTGCCCTATGACCTAGTAGTGCCTGGTCATAGGAAGGGCTGGTGGGTGGTATAGGTGCGGCAACATGCTCAGCAATGCGTGCCTCTATGGATGCTGACATAGGTGGCTTAAGTCTGACAGTATTTCGTACCCTACGGAGACGTGTCTGAGAAAAAGGGACCCTAGTCTGAGGTGATCTAGGTGTAGGTGCAGACTCGTCAGTCTCAAATGCCTATGTATCCCCAGCTGAGGGAGCAAGGTCAACAACAGGTACCACAGAAGGGTCGGCCAGAGCTAGGTGCTCATCCTCAGTGGGCTCCTCATCCTCATCATCAGTATCATCATCATCGTCATCATTATTGGAGGGCTCATCATCACCATCCTCTCCATCAGCAGGGTAGTCAGTATGGTCCTCCTCGAGATCCTCCTCCAGATCCTCATCGTCATCCTCAGGCTCATCTGAATAATCAATAGAATCCCCATCCATCGACTCTGAGTTAACAATGTGTTAAGGTAACTTAGCAATCGGTGAAGCGTCATCAGCATAAGGTTGATCCTTAACCTGAATGTCATCATTTGATGGTACATGGTACTTCGGGTGCTCAGGCTCCGGAACGTATACCAGTACATGCTCGTCCAACTCCATGGGGTCAAGTACATAAGCAAGAGACAATGGTGGTGCCTGCCCTTGTTGGGCAACCTCCTCGTAGGGGTCCATCTCCAGAAGCTCGCCGGCATTCACAAGTGGAATACCCCATAATGGTCTATTCAAATCAGAGGATATGGACATATAGGTAACTGCAGACGATGCATTATCTGACGACATGGCTAATCTGTAACCATAATATAAACTTGTATAAGTATATTATATAAGACTAGCAGTAATATACGTAATGTAATATTAACATGTATATAACCTATGTAAGCACATAGTATACTCAACTAATGCTAAAATGATGCGTGACATGAAAGCATGTATACTAAATGCAAACCAGATGCAACACTACCCGTTTGCATGTATGTCCCTTTGAAAAACTTTTGAATGACGCAGTGTTTGAAAAAAACGGTTATAGACCAAGTAAAAAACACATTTGACCTGGTTCTCTATAACGTTGGCTCTAGATACCAATCAGTAACACCCCCAAAATGGGTCGCAGCAGAATATGATGTTCCGGGGGCATTACTTCATAGATCAATAGAACAAGATATGAGAACGACCTCTAAAAGAGTCGTTTAAAAACTCATACATTAGATTTTATAAATGGTTTGTTACAAAAGCCTATAGGCTTAAATTGTTCAACTTGAAAAGTAAAGATTTCACAACATAACAATATCACAAAATGTAATGTACGTAAATCTTTATAGTGATATGACTTCAAAAGACGACCATCCAATGTACCCATGACTTGCACCTTATTGACCTGAGAAAACATGTTTAAACTGTCAACAATAATGTTGGTGAATTTATAGGTTTATAAATTTAATGAAGCGGATAGCAAGATTTCCCTGTAATAAAGCAACAAATACAATATCACAAAAATGTATTACGATATGCACTAAGCTCATGACACTGAAGCTAAACAATGTATGTATATCAAATACATATAAATGATGGTGCCCAATGTAGATGTTCAACCCGTAACATCTATGAGTCCGAAATGGTATACATTCGTCGTTTCCGGCCAACCGGTAAACTAGCAAGTGCTACTTGCCCGAACGGGGATGTTAATTCCCAAATAGATCTATTCATAACATTCGCGCTTACAATCCAGTAATTAACAGTTCATGATGATGGGCATAGTGGGTTATAGCTACTTAGGCAAACTCGTAATATTTGAATTTAAAATGTACTTGCATCCATTTTGTAAAACAAACATGATCTCATCCCCGAGATTTGATAAATGATTAAAAGTGTAAGATGGGGACTATAAACTCACCTCAAGCAATGATAACGGATAACGAGGTAGTGGCAGGAAAAATGATGTAAGAGACTTTACCCATAACCTAAGTAAAAATAATACATATTTACTAAGCAGAAAATATAAAATCAAGTATATGCAATCTCGTTCCTAGTATGTGCTTGAGCTCATCTAAACATTTTGAGAAAGATAATTTTTTATGTTAAGTGGTCAACTTCATTGGTTTAATATGTTCTAAGTATAAGCACGTAATTTATGATATCGGACTTTTTGGAAACTAGGTCCAGTATACTTTAGAAAGTTAGCTTAGGTCGACTCTTGGTTTGGTCTCTAAACGTGTCAAATAATTAGGCGAAGTTATGAAAAAAACAAGGTAAAAATGTTAGAGAAAAAGTTATGTTTTATTTCAAAAATTTGGGTGACGAACGTAGAGTTTTAGGATTAAATTCTAGGCTCGATACTTGGTGAAGTTACAAACTAAAAGTAGGTTTAAAAACTTGGCCAGGTCGTCTACAACTTTTGTCTTTTAAGTTTTGTCCAACGAGGTGGTTTAATGGGTCGAAAATGAGGCTAAGGGTGTGTGCATCGCGACTGGGTTTCAAAACAGAATCAAGTAAATTTTGGTCAAGTGCGCAACATATGTTGATCTTAATTGGCGACTTCGTTACTCAACATTAGGACGAGATAAAAGTACCTTTGTAAACTAGGCCAGGTCGACTATAATTCATCGTTTATAGGTGAAGACATTCGGGGTCGTTATCTGGGTCCAAAAACAAATGCAAGGTGGGTTTACACGCCATATGGTTCAAGCAGAGATTTATAAAAACTTGCACTCCATATTCAGACGCAAATTATGAGCTCGTTTCCAAACAAAAAGGGGTTAATCTTTCTTCCTATTTAAAGAAGGTATATTAGACTTCATATAATAGCCTTTGGTTCATTTTAATAGTAGGTAAGTGTGTCGAAATAACCTGAGAAAAATGCCTCATCAGACTGCCTTGAAACAGTTAACATGGCAATTTTTATCGTGCAACTTTAGGACTCTCTAACTTCGTCAATATTTGACGAAAACTAGTAATTCCAGGGGCAAAACGAAGTGTCCCATGTCCTATTTATGAAATGCACGAGGTTTGATTATATACTCTACTCCTAGTGGTCGAAGGGTGTACTCAAAGTCACTGGTGTGGGCTGCGTTTCATGATAACATAACATATGCGTTTTCCTTTTATCTAACCAACGAGTCTAATCTACAAATGGTTGACATGATAAACCTATTACCCTCGCATAACCATGGCCCATGTTTCATTAGTCACTTCACAGTTTTATGGGGTTTCACTCGTTATTTCGTTATACATCAGTAGGTAATAAAATGGGTTTTGTTTCTTAATAGATTTCAAGCACACATCATGGACACAAGAATAGCATATAGTAGATAAATAAATGAGAGTGATTGCTCACAGAAAACATAGGGATGAACGCGTATAGTACTTGACCCAACTGAGATGATGCGCGCACAACTGTTACCACTCACGTATACAAAACCGAACACCCCAAACAAATAACTAGTCGTGGCTACTTGCACCCCTTATGATCACCACCCGCACTTTCACTTGCTGCCTTAATGTGGTCGACTAACAGGGAGAACGAAAAAAAAACAAAGAAACCTAATTAGGGTTTTCTTGGGATTTAGGGTTTATGATGAATGTTATGTGTGTCGAACAACCAAGAGTAAAAGATTAAAAGAAACAATGGTGAACGAAGTAGAGTTAATGAACCTAATGGTTTTGTATTTATCAGATACTTTTCCTTCCTAAGTTGTGCAAAGGAGTTGGTAAAGTTTTATATACTCAAGTGTCATTGCATGTATAGTGTTCCATTCCTGGGTCACGGTTGTATGTTGATTCATATAAGGCAAAGAATTTTTGGGTTTAAACATGGTCAATGCATAGTGTTTTAAAGGTGAGTACTGTTGGTTTGCGTGAGAAGTAGAAACAATAAAGAAAGCAGCTTAGTATTTACGTGGTCTTTAAGGATTGATAAAAGGAGACAATGGGTTTTATAAAATGAGTAATAGGGTATAGATAAATGGATCTGTTATCTTACCCAAGTTTAAATTTACAAAGATTTGTGGAGTTGGGAAAAGATGTTTAACACGAGATTTGTCTAGTTTTTAGGAAAGTTATATTAGTTCCTTGTATTAGATTTATGGTTCGAGAAATTTTGTTGTATGAATTATTTGAAGACAATGAAATAAATATAAAACTCGCTTTTGTTTACTTATCGTAATTTAATCCTAAGTTGTGGTGAAAGGAAAAAGAATAGAATGCATTCGTTTTTGGTTAGTTAAGGTGTAGAGAAATTTATAAATATTTGTTTAATTTAGCGTAGAACTAATCACGTTATTAGAAATTTATAAATATATAAGTACGTATGAGTATAGAACCGGGTATGGAAGTTTATATGTAGTAACTTGCTAAGAATTTGATATTAAAGGAAACCGTGAAAAAGCCCAACAAATAAAATATATAAATAATGGAACACTTGAAGTCGTAACATGACCTGAAAACACGGGGTGTTATAGTCTTCCCCTGTTAAATGAGCCTTGTCCTCAAGGCTTAAGACGCGGCACTTGACGACGGTGCGGTCTTGGTGAAGAGATGTGGGTATTTCTGCTTGAATTGATCCTCACGTTCCCAGGTAAACTCAGGACCTCGTTTAGAGTTCCATCAAACCTTAATAATGGGAATGCGACTTCTCCTCATTTTTTGATTTCACGATCCATAACTTCTACCAGCTCTTCCACAAAGTGGAGTTTGTCATCAACACGTAGTTCTTCCAACGGAATCACAAGTGATTCATCGGACAGACACTTCTTCAGATTTGACACGTGGAACGTGTTATGAACTCGGCTTAATTGTGGTGGTAGCTCAAGTTTATAGGCAACAGTTTCGACTCTTTCGATCACCTTGGAAGGGCCGACATACCTAGGGTTTAACTTCCCCCGTTTGCCAAAACGCACAACCCCTCTTCTAATAGGGTGAAACTTTAACATGAATCTGCTGTCGCCAACTTGAAACCTACGTTTAACGTTTAATGTTAGCATAGCTCTTCTGTCGGTTACGAGCAGCTTGGATTCTGATTTTGATTTGGACAATCTTCTCGGTGGTTTCATGAATTATTGTAGGATCAGTGAGCTGAGCATCTCCAACTTCTCCCAACACACAGGTGATCGACATTTTCTCCCATACAATGCCTCGAATGGTGCAACCTTTATGCTGGTATGGTAACTGTTGTTGTAAGAGAATTCCACTAACGATAAATGTCTATCCCAACTCTTTCTAAAATATAACACGCAAGCGCGTAAAATGTCTTCCAAGGTTTGGATGGTCCTTTCACTTTGACTGTCAGTTTCGGGATGATAGGCCCTGCTCATGTCCAATCGAGTTCCCAAAGCCTTATGAAGTGCTTTCTAGAATAGTGATGTAAATCTGCCATCACGATCGGAGATGATAGAAACAGGCATACCATGTCGGGTGACTACCTCCTTCATGTAAAGCTTCATTAACCTCTCCATGTGTCTTGTTTCCCCTCATTGGTAGGGAGTGATCAAGTTTGTAAGAACGGTCAGACGTCACAACCAAGATGGTATTCATAAACGTTGTCGTCATAGGAGTTATGACGAATCCATGGTGATTTTCTCCCACTTCCATTCTAGAATCTCTGGTTGGACTAGCAAACCAGAAGGTTTTTATGCTCTACCTTGACTTTAGAACAATCAGAACACTATGCTAAACATAATTGCAATATCCGCCTTCATGTATAGGCCACCAACAACTGCTCAAGACTTGATACATCTTGACAGAACCCGGATGAATGGAATATTTTGACTATGAACTCGAGCAATGACTAAGTCCTTAATCGCCATAACACGGTATCCCAACTCCTGTTGTTTAAAACATAAAGTTCCGTCCGCACGGGGTTTCAATCTTTCCTTTGTAAGGTCTTATCGGAGCATACCTCCAACATCTTCAGCAGTGAGGTTTTCAAGTTTTAATGCTTTGATTTGAGCTTCTAGAATTTGTTTAGGAAGGTTTAAGCCAATAGTCATGACTAAGGCTCGGACCATTAAAGGTTTAACCCTTTCTTTTCTGTTTAATGCATCAGCAACTACGTTCGCCTTCCCTGGGTGGTAGCGGATTTCACAATCGTAGTCACTAAGAAGCTCTAACCCTCGTCGTTGTCTCATGTTCAACTCTTTTTGGTCAAGGATATATTATAAACTCTTATGGTCGGTAAATACGGTGCACCTTGTTCCGTATAAGTAATGTCTCCACATCTTAAGAGCGAACACTACAGCTTCAACTTCCAGATCACGAGTTGTGTACTTTTTCTCATAGATCTTCAGTTGTCGAGAAGCATAGGCTATAACTCTCTCGTTTTGCATAATCACGAACCCAAACCCTTATGCGACGCATCGCAATAAACAATGAAGTTTTCTGATCCTTTAGGCAAGGCCAAAATGGGTGCGCTACATAGCTTTTGTTTAATCAATTGAAATGCGGCTTCCTCCTTTTCTCCCCAGTCAAACTTTACATTCTTCTGAGTCAGCTTAGTCATTGACTTTGCGATTTTGGAAAAGCCTTCAATGAATCTTCTGTAATAATCGGCAAGTCTAAAATTGGCGGTCTCTGTTGGACACTAGGAGATGCCCAATCTTTAATTGACTCTATCCTTTGAAGGATCTACATGAATGCCTTTGCTAGTCAATCACATGTCCGAGAAACTGTATTTTTGAATCCAAAAATTCACACTTGAAAATTTTGCGTACAAAATACCTCTTTCTTAAGCAACTCCAAAATTAATTTGAGATGCTCTTCATTGTTCTTTGAATAAATTAGTATATCGTCGATAAAGACAATCCACTAACTAACCACATAAGGTTTGTACACCCGATTCATGAGGTCCATAAATATCTCCGGTGCGTTTGTCAAACCAAAAGGCATTACTTGAAATTCATAATGCCCATAACGCGTCCTAAACGCGGTCTTGGGAATGTCTTCTTCGCGAACTCTCAACTGATGGTAACTTGATCGTATGTCAATTTTCGAGTAGACACTCGACCCTTGAAGTTGATTAAACAAGTCATCAATTCTAGGAAGTGGATAACGGTTCTTCACTGTTAACTTGTTTAGTTTACGATAATCGATGCAGATACAAAACGAGCCATCTTTCTTCTTGACAAACAAGACCGGGGCTCCCTAGGGTGAAGAGCTGGGTCTTATAAATCCCTTATCGGATAGTTCTTGAAGTTGTTCCGCCAGTTCCTTTATTTCTAATGGTGCCAACCGACAAGGCGCCCGTGATACAGGTGCAGCACCTGGTACCAAATCAATTTGGAACTCTACTTGTCGAGCTGGTGGAATACTCAGCAAGTCTTCAGGAAAGTCTCTGACAATCGGCACGTCCTCAAGTTGCTTCCCCTCCGACTTGTCTTTGGCTTCCTTCATGGTAATGTGTGCCAAAAATACATCACATCCCTTTGACAAATACTCTTGTGCTTTAGTGCACGAAATGATATTTAGTCGGGATTCTTTCATTTGGTTGTTCCTATTGCCTTGAAAAATTAACATCTCTCTTCCGAACGGAACATGTACAATCTTTCTCGTCATAGATGATCACACCATGATACTTTATTAACCAGTCCATCCTAATAATGACGTCAAAACTACCGAGTGGGACCAGCATCAAGTCGATGTTGAAAGGATGATTCATGAAGTTTAGAGTGCAACCTCAAATTATGGTGTTAACTCTTATGATTTTCCCATCGGCTAATTCTACGTCATAATGAATTTATCTAATTGAAGTGGGGGTAATGATAATCAAGTCACTAACGGTAGAGAGAGATTAAAAGCTCCAATCAGCACACAAAAAAAAAGAATCAAACAAAAATGTAGCATAACGTTGATGAGAAGAACGTACGCTTGATGCCTAAAGGTACTGGCTATCATCTCATCCTCCCAAAGCATAAGCTCTTCCTTGACAGTGCATTATCCGTTGCCATTCCACGGTTCTTAAATTTGGGAAATTTCTTCTTCATTATGTGTCTCAGCTGTTACCACATTCATAGCATGCTCCGGTCTTTTGATTCTTCTTGTTGTTGTTATTGTTATTGTTGGTATTGACCCGACAATCATTGGAGGCATGACCATACTCTTCAGTTTCTACACTTGGGTGCACATTGCCCCGGTGTGGTGGTAATTAGCACATGGTGGCATTATAGAGTATATTTCCTGTATAAGCCTTACTTTTCAACCAGGGCCAGCAGTGTTATGCCACTAGCTACATATTGCTTATTATGGGGTTGTAGATTGTTCTTGGTGAAATCATCAGCCTCCTTTTGTTGTCATTCTGCCTTTCCGCATAAGTGTGTAGTTTCTGATCCATCAAGTCGTTAGCCAACTCGATAGCATCATCAAGAGTTTTGGGTCTTGCAAACATGACATTCCCATGAATGTTATCAGGAAGTCCATTGATGTACTTGTCAACCTTTTCAGTCTCATCAGCAAGAAATTTGGTGCACATCAAGGCTAGTTCTTAGAAATGCTGAGTATAGGCTGCAACATCGTTTCCCCTAACCCTAAGTTTCCAAAACTCAATTTCAAGTTTCTTGATTTCACCTTTTGGACAATATTTGTCCGTCAACTTCTTCTTGAAAAAAAGAAAAAAAAGATAGTTCCCTAAGGTCATAGCATAGCAGCATCATGACCTACAGTTTCCTCACATGGCCAATCTACCTGGGTATAGTGCAGCACCTACATAGTGCACTATAGAACTTCAAACTTGATGTCAAATGGCACAACTGCTAATGTGAAATACTGATTCCATCTTTTCAAGCCATTGAGACAGGCCAACAATGCCTTTAGTTCCCTTGAAGTTTAAGGGTTGGCAGTTCATGAAATCGGTGTAGGAACAGACACGTGCAGGTTGCACAGGCCTTTTGAGTCCTCCACCCGAACTGCGACTTGCATCCATCTGAGTGATGGGTAAGTTTCTTGGATTTCCTGATCGATCATAATAGCTTGAAATGAGATTCTGGAGTCATGGCGTTCGTTTGCTCCTAGTCTTGTTACAAAAGCATGACTATACTAATACAACAAAATACAATAAACGTAGAGATCATAATCACAATGTCGATACAAATAGATATGATAATAATAACTACACCACAACATAATGGGGGAATGAATAAAATGATATCAACCATAACATAATACATTCAACATTCATAACATACATGTCGAATCGTACGATGATTAGTTTGATACAAAATTACCACAATGATCTAGTACTAGAAAATGAAAATACGTCCTAGAGTCTATTAGCTGGGAGTTACCCATAAAACTTAATAGACTATACAAGATAGCTAGAAATGAAAAGTACAACTAACAGCTACTGCCAGTGTCCTCCACCGTATCAATCTGAGCTCTAGCCTCTAGTACATGGATACGCATCATCTGTCTGATTGCATCATCCTCAGCTCTCTGGCGCTGCCACTCCATACGACTCATGTGAGTCTCCAGTGTCTTAAGTCGCGCCAATAATGCCCTGTTTTGAGCCTCGAAACTAAGGTAAGCCTGGCGTACCTTATGCAACTCTGTCTCGTAAGCAGTCCTCTGGCAACCTCCTACATCAATCCGAGTCAAATATTCCTCTGCAGTTAGTTCGAGCATCATGAAGCTGTGTATAGAAATCCTCACTCTCTCACCTGCAAACCTATGCCTGGTAGCTGACCCTCAAGTTGAGTTCCTCAATGGAAGTCATCATCCTATGCTCGGAAGCCTGTAAAGCTCTAACATAACCAACATCCTCTACTCTGTCAGTGTGACAAGCTCATCAATATCCGGGCATCATGACCATGAATACGAAGTCAAACCTGTTTCTTGCGTTAACCAGTATCAACCAGAATCATACTGACCTCTAGGTGGTCCTAGCAGCCGGCCGCAGGCAAACTCTCTACAACGTCACACCAGGTGGGGGAGGCAGTAAAGTACTAATCACCTCTGAGGTGGCATGCCTTCCTATGTGGATAGTCATCTCTCATATGGATCATAAAGGCTTCCCCTATGACCCAATGGTGCCTGATCATAGGCAGGGCTGGTGGGTGGTATAAGTGCGGCAACATGATCAGCAATGCGTGCCTTCATGGATGCTGACATAGATAGCTCAAGTCTGACAGTCTTCCGTGCCCTACGGAGACGTGTCTGAGAAAAAGGGACCCTAGTCTGAGGTGATCTAAGTGTAGGTGCAGACTTATCAGTCTCAAATGCCTCTGTATCCCCAGCTGAGGGAATAGAGTCAACAACAGGTACCGCAAAAGGGTCAGCCGGAGCTAGGTGCTCCTCCTCCTCGTCCTCAGTGGGCTCCTCGTCTTCATCATCAGTATCATCATCATCGTCGTCATCAGCGGATGGCTCATCATCACCATCCTCTCTATCAACAGGGTAGTTAGTATGGTCCTCCTCGAGATCCTCCTTCGGATCCTCATCGTCATCCTTAGGCTCATCTGGATAATCAATAGAATCCTTCTCCATCAACTCTGAGTCAGCAATGTATCCAGGTGACTCAGCAATCGGTGAAGCGTCACCAGCATAAGACTGATCCTCGACCTGAATGTCATCATCTGATAGTACATGATACTCCGGGTGCTTAGGCTCCAAAACGTATACTGGTACATGCTCGTCCAACTCTAAGAGGTCAGGTACATAAGGCAAGTGACAATGATGGTGCCTGCCCTTTTATGCAATCTCCTCCTAGGGGTCCCATCTCTAAAAGCTCGCCGCATTCACAAAGGAATACCCATGATGGTCATTCGAATCAGAGGATAAGGACGAATAAGGTAACTTACAACGATGCGTTGTTTGATGACATGGCTAATCTGTAACCATAATATAAACTTGTATAAGTATATTATATAAGACCAGCAGTAATATACGTAATGTAATATTAACACGTATATAACCTATGTAAGCACTTAGTATAATCAACTAATGCTAAAATAATGCATGACATGTAAACATGTATACTAGATGCAACACTACTAGTTTGCATGTACGTCCCTTTGAAAACCTTTTGAATGATGCAATGTTTAAAAATGGTTATAGACCAAGTAAAAACATTTGACCTGGTTCTCTATAACCTTGGCTCTAATACCAATCTGTAACACCCCCAAAATGGGCCACATCGGAATATGATGTTCCGGGGGTATTACTTCATAGATCAATAGCACAAGATATGAGAACGACCTCTAAAAGAGTCATTTAAAAACTAATACATTGGATTTCATAAATTGTTTGTTAAAAAAGCCTATAGGCTTAACTTGTTCAACTTGAAAAAGTAAATATTTCACAACATAACAATATCCCAAAATGTAATGCACGTAAATCTTTATAGCGATATGACTTTAAAAGATGACCATCCAATATACCCATGACTTGCATCTTATTGACCTGAGAAAGCATGTTTAAACTGTCAACAATAATGTTGGTGAATTTATAGGTTTATAAATTAAATGAAGCGGATAACAAGATTTCCCTATAATAAAGCAACGAATACAATATCACAAAATATATTACGATATGCACTAAGCTCATGACACTAAAGCTAAACAATGTAGGTATATCAAATACATATTAATGAAGGTGCCCAATGTAGATGTTCAACCCGTAACATCTTTGAGTCCGAAATGGTATACATTTTTTTGTTTCTTCCACCGGTAAACTAGCAAGTGCTACTTGCCCGAACGGGGATGTTAAAATCAAATAGATCTATTCATAACATTCGCGCTTACAATCCAGTAATTAACAGTTCATGATGATGGGCATAGTGGGTTATAGCTACTTAGGCAAACTCGTAATATTTGAATTTAAAATGTACTTACAACCATTTTGTAAAATCAAACAATCTCATCCCTGATAATTTGATAAAATGATTAAAAAGTGTAATATGTCACAATAACCACACCTCAAGCAATGATAAAATAACTAGGTGAGGCAGGAAAAACGATGTAAGAGACTTTACCCGCAACCTAAGTAAAAATAATACATATTTACTAAGGAGAAAATATAAAATCAAGTATAGGCAATCTCGTTCCTAGTATGTGCTTGAGCTCATCTAATAATTGATTTTGTAGAAAGGATAAAAATTTATATATGATAAGATGACAACTTTATTGTTTTAGATCGTAACTAAGAAAGCACTTAAATTATGATATCTGACTTATTTGGAAACTAGGTCCACCTAATTACCCTGTTAGTAAAGTAGGCTTAGGTCGACTCATGTTAGTGTCTCTAAACGTGTCAATTAATTAAGCGAATGTATGACAACAACAAGTAAAAAATGTTAAAGAACAATTTTTATTTCAAAAATTTAGGCGACGAACGTAGAGTTTTAGGATTAAATTCTAGGCTTGATACTTGGTGAAGTTACAAACTAAAAGTAGGTTTTAAAACTTGGCCAGGTCGTCTATAACTCTCGTCTTTTATTTTTGTCTAACGAGGTCGTTTAATGGGTCAAAATAGGGCTAAGGGGGTGTGTGTCGCGACTGGGTTTCAAACTAAGAAACAAGCACTTTTGGTCAAGTGCGCAACATAAGTTGAATCTCAAATGGCACTTCGTACTCAACACTAGGGACGAACTAAGCTTTAAGTAAACGTTAAGTTGTGATGCGGTTAAACGAGTTAAAAACAAGTGCAAAGTGGATGTACACGTAAATATAGTTCAACAGAATTATACAACTTGTACACTGATGCTAACACTTGTGACCAGACATCCCCATTCAGCCGTGGTTTGCACACTCATTTCTAGACAAAAAGGACTAATTCTTTTTCCTATCTAAAGATGGTACATTAGGCTACAAATAATAGCCCATAGCTCATTTAAACAGTAGGTAAGTGTGTCGTAATAATCTGAGAAAAATGCCTCGCTGGCTGCTTTTAAAACAGTGGGAAAATGGCAGTTTTATCGTGTGTCTTTAGGACCTTCTAACTTCGTTGATACTTGACGAAAACTAATGATTCCAGGGGAAAAAGTAAGTGTTCCATGTCCTATATACGAAATAAGCAAAGTTTGATTATGTACTCCACTTATAGGGGCCGAATGATGCCCTCAAATTTACCGGTGTGGGCTGCGTTTTATAAGAACATAACATATGCGTTTTCTTTTTATCTAACCAACGAGTGTAAGCTACAAATGGTTGACATTCTAGACCCATTACCCTCGCATAACCATGGCCCATGTTTCATTAATCACTTCACAGTTTTTATGGGGTTTCACTCGTTATTTCGTTATACATCAAAAGGTAATAAAAGCGGGTTTTGTTTCTTAACAGATTTCAAGCACACATCATAGACCCAAGAATAACATATAGTAGATAAATAAATGAGAGTGAATGCTCACAAAAAACGTAGGGATGAACGCGTATAGAACTTGGCCCAACGAAGATGATGAGCGCCCAAATCTTTTACACCTCACGTATACAAAACCGAACACCCCAAACAATTTACTAACCGCGACTATTTTCACCCCTTATGATCACGACCATGAACCTTTACTTGCTACCTTAATGTGGCGACTAACAGGGAGAAGCAAAACCAAAATAACCTAGTTAGGGTTTCTTGGAGTTTAGGGTTTTATGATGAATGTGATGGTGTACTGTTTGTGTGTTGTATGTGAGTTGAAAACCAAAGATAGAAGAACAAGGAGACCCCAAGGTGAAGAAGTATGGTTATGAACCTGATGGTGTTATATTTTTTGTGTTTTTCCTTCTTTGAGTTTGCAAAGGAGTATGCAAGGCTTTGTATACCTAAATAATATTGCATGTATAGTATTTCATTCATGGGTCACGTTTGTATGTTGATTCATATAAGGCAAATGATTATTGGGACTTATACATGGTCAAAGTACAATAATTTAAAGATAAGTACTGTTGGTGTATCGTGGGAAGCAGAAGCAAGGGAAAAACTAGGCCAAGATATCACGTGGGTCTTTAAGTGTTGATAAAAGGGGATATGGGTTTTATCCAAGGAGTAAAAGAGTTATAGTAATATAGGATCTTGCAAAATTTCATTCTTAGTTGATACTTACTAATTTTGTGGATTTGAAAAGGCGTACACGATTTTTTTGCTAGTTTGTAGGGAAGTTTATTAGTTTACTTGTATTAGATTTATTGCATAAGTAATTTTTATTGTATGAATCATATGAAAGCAAAGAAAGGAATATAAGACTTGTTTTTGTTCACTTATTAGGAATTAATAGTAATTTTGCCATCATCTGAGTTTCCACTTGCACCTGTTGATGCACCACCCAGGATTCGTTGACGATGAGCTATTCTTATCCAACCCGGGGAGGACATTCCTACTGGTCGACTTTACCATACTCATCCTGGTAGGCCATGTAGGGTATTGATCGCGAGGAAGTCAGTTAGACTTTTACCTTCTCATCATTTAACATTGAGGTACATATCACATCACTTAGATCATTTTACTTCCATATCATCATCGAGTCATTCATCTTCAGATCATTCATTATCTGGGCATTCTATTTTGGGTCATTCTTTACCTGGACATACACCACTAGACACCACCGATGCTGATTCATCTACACTAACGAGATTTGTTCATCCATCACTTGCTAGGACTCCACGGTGTAGCGAGGCCTATCTTCGTTGGAACTCTGCCTCATTATCTACCATGTATCCATTGACGGCATCCTAGTCATCAACTAGGGATTCTTTTTCCGAGTCATCTGTTGGGCCATCTCACAAGAGATGCAGGTCCCCTGCTGCTACCATGACTTTATCTATTTATGCTACGAGAGCTTTAGTTCCTTCCCGTGCTGATCTTCTTCTACCTCGCAAGAGTTTTAGGGATTCTATTTCACCAAAGGATAGTGTTGAGGAGGACATTAATACGGATGTGTTAGAGGAAATTGAGGCTGATGCTACGGTTGTTGAGGTTGCAGTAGATAGGGATGTTTAGGCCTGGGTTGATGCAGGTATTGATATGGAGGTCGATGTTAGGGTTGATGTAGAGGACGAGGTCGAGTCTAGTGATAAAGGTATATGGAGGTTGGAGTGGATGTGGTTGCTAGGATTAATATCCCTGATGCTGTAGAGTGTTTGGAGCAGGTTGAGGAGGGTTTGCAGGATATTTATGATCATGTTATAGATATACCTCTTCAGAGGATAGAGGAGATTGAGACGGGACAAAGAGAGTTAGAGTCGAGGAGTGTGATTGCTGGTGGAGAGAGAGCTAGCTTACTTGAGTAGGTTGCGTCCTAAGAGAGGAGGAACGCGAGACTTCGAGGCACCATGATGATGGAGAGAGCGAGAGCCGACAGGTTTTAGTGACGCGTAAGATTTATGGAGAGTAAGCTTAGGCAGATTCGTAGGTTCTGCTACTATGATAGGATACATTTTAGGAGATTGGAGACTTTTGCTGTGAGGCGTTTAGGTTTTCGTCCATGATGTTGTGTATGGACTTTGGACTAATAGTAGAACCAGTTATTTGTAGTTTTAGCGTAAATCAAGTTCCCCATTATGGGTTGAATGTAACCGACTAATGCTTTTATATATGATATGAAAAGCTTGTTTTGATTCTCTCGCGTATTCATCTTTATTATTATTTACTTGTTCTGGTAAGACATGTTCAATTGTATTTTCCTATATAAACCTTATTTACCGATTATAGAGGCTATATATCGTATCAAATCTTACCGTGTGCTATGTCTTGTGTTGTAGAACATGACTATCACTCATTCTGGTATTTCCCTCAGAGGCTATCAAAGAATTCGTTAACCTACGAGTAGAGGAAGCGCTGGCAGCTTATGAAGCAACCCGTGCTAAAATTGCTCTCGAGGCTGAAAATAAAAGTCAAAATGGCAGTGACGACGATAATGGAAATGGTGAAGATGGAAATGGTAGAGATGGAAATGGTGGAAATGGAAATCCAAATGAGAATAATAGGGATGCTAGGCCTGTTGCTCGAGAGTGTACCTACCAAGACTTCATGAAGTGTCAACCACTCAACTTCAAGTGAATAGAAGGAGTTGTCGGGTTGATAAGTTGGTTTGAGAAGATGGAAACAGTGTTCCATATCAGCAATTATCCACAGAACTTGATGGAACTCACATAAAAGGACTATTGGAGCTGAGGCTGCATTCGCCATTTCATGAAGAGAGCTCATGAAGCTATTGGCTGAAGTGTACTACCCAAGAAATGAAATTCAAAAGATGGAATCTGAGCTGTGGAATTTAACCATGAAGAACAATGATTTGGCTGCGTATACTTAGAGATTTCAAGAGTTGACTATGATATGCACCAAGATGGTCCCCAAGGAGGAGGATCAGGTTGAGAAATTCATTGGAGGTCTCCCCAATAACATCTAAGGGAATGTAATTGCTGCTGAACCTACAAGAATGCAAGATGCTATTCGAATTGCTAACAATTTAATGGACCATAAGTTGAAGGGATATGCTGTGAAAAATGCTGAAAACAAAAGAATATTAGAGGTCAACCAGAGAGACAACCATGGACAGCAGCCATCATTCAAGAGGCCAAATACTGGAGGTCAGAATGTGGCAAGAGCCTATACGGCTGGAAACAATAAGAGAAAACCGTATAATGGACCGCTGCCTCTCTACAAAAAATGTAAGCTTCATCATGAAGGGCCATGCACTATGAGATATGGGAAGTGTAACAAGGTTGGGCATTTGACCCGGTATTGTAAGCTCACAAATTCCACTACTTATACTCAAAGGGGTCAAGTAGTGAATCAGGAGGTTGTAACTTGTTTCGAGTGTGGAAGGCAAGGACACTACAGGAGTGATTGCCCAAAGCTAAAAGATCAAAACCGTGGAAATAAAACAGGAAACAAGAATGGTGTTGGTGAAGCAAGAGGAAAAGCATATGTGCTGGATGGAGGAGACGCTAACCCCGATTTAAATGTCGTCAAGGGTACGTTTCTTCTCAATAACCATTATGCTTCTATGATATTTAATTCATACACCGATAGAAGTTTCGTGTCGACTACTTTTAGTACTTTGGTTGATATAACCCCTGATACCTTAGACGTTAGCTATGCTGTCGAATTAACCTATGAAATAATTTATGAAACTAATACCGTGCTTAGAGGTTGTACGTTAGGATTGTTAGGTCACCCATTCAATATTGACCTAATACCAGTATAACTTGGTAGTTTTGACGCCATCATTGGCATGGATTGGTTAACGAACCATCATGCGGTGATCGTTTATGATGAGAAGATTATGCGAATTCCCTATGGAGATAAAGTTTTAATAATTCAAGGTGATAGAAAAGACAAAGGAGAGAAATCAAAGTTGAGCATTATATCATGCACTAAGACTCATAAATATATTAAGAGAGGTTGCCTAATTTTTCTAGCACAAGTTACGAAGAAGGAAACCGAAGACAAGTCGGAGGAGAAGCGACTTGAGGATGTGCCAACTGTATAGGACTTTCTGGAGGTCTTTCTAAAAGACTTGCCTATATTGCCACCAACATGACAAATTGAATTTCAAATCAACTTGGTCCAGGTGCTGCACCTGTGGCACGCGCCCCGTATAGATTAGCACCATCAGAACTTCAAGAACTGTTTACTCAACTGCAAGAACTTTCTGACAAGGGATTTATAAGACGGAGTTCCTCACCCTGGGGATCCCCAATCTTGTTTGTCAAAAAGAAAGATGGATCTTTTTGGATATGTATCAATTACCGCGAGTTGAACAAGTTGACTGTGAAGAATTGATATCCACTTTTAAGAATTGACGACTTATTTGATCAGTTGCAAGGATCAAGTGTCTACTCTAAGATCTGGTTATCACCAACTCAGAGTTCAGGAGGAAGACATTCCAAAGACAGCGTTTAGAACGCGCTACGGTCACTATGAGTTTCAAGTGATGCCGTTTGGATTAACCAACGCACCGGCGATATTCATGGATCTGATGAATCAGGTGTGTAAGCCATATCTGGATATATTCCTGATTGTTTTTATTAATGACATCTTGATCTACTCCAAGAGCAAGGAAGAGCATGCATAACATCTTAAGTTAATTTTAGAATTGCTTAAAAAGGAAGAATTCTACGCCAAGTTTTCGAAGTGTGAATTTTGGCTGTCGAAGGTACAATTCCTTAGTCAGGTGATTGATAGTGAAGGCATTCATATGGAACCAGCTAAGATTGACTCAATAAAGGATTGGGAATCACCCAAGACTCCTACAGAGATTCGTCAATTTCTAGGTCTTTTTGGTTATTACCGACGATTTATCAAAGGTTTCTCGAAGATTGCCAAATCTATAACAAAGTTGACTCAAAAGAACCTAAAGTTTGACTAGAGTGAGAAGGCAGAAGTTTCATTTCATTTGTTGAAGAATAAATTGTGTAGTGCATCAATTTTGGCTTTACCTAAAGGTAGTGAAAACTTCGTGGTTTACTGTGATGCTTCTTGTAAAGGGTTGGGCGCAATTTTGATGCAAAGGGAGAAAGTTATAGCCTACGCGTCACGCCAACTTAAGATTCATGAGAAGAATTACACTACACATGACTTGGAGCTTTGAGTTGTAGTGTTTGCTCTTAAAATGTGGAGACATTATTTGTACGGCACAAAATGCGTTGTGTTCACTGATCATAAGAGTTTGCAACATATTCTAGATCAGAAAGAGTTAAACATGAGACAACGTAGATAGTTAGAGTTGTTGAGCGATTACTACTGCGGGATTCGTTATCATCCGGGAAAGGAAAATGTGGTGGCGGATGCCTTGAGCCGAAAGGAACAGAGAAAAATCGTCTCCGCGGGGTGATGGCCTTGCCGAATGGAACGGCATAAGCCAATATAGTTCAAAGCTTTGGTTTTGACGATTGTTTTGAAACCTTACTTGTAAAATTAAATGCTTCAAGTTGAGTCAGGGAAAGAAGAGAATTTTTGAACCGAAGATTTGTTTTGGGGATGATCATAAGAAGTGGAGCAACGTTATATGGAACATTATGCTTGATGGGAGAGTTGGATTACCTTGTCAAGTTAACTTAAGGAGAGTTGATTATGCATGAAACAAACATTAGTAAGTGTTTGACATGCTCAAATTCAATTGTCCCGGGGAATTCCAAAACCAAACTTTAATAATGAAAAACATATAATACCATTGTATAGTTGGAACAAAACAAATTGTAGTGTGTGTACAACTTGATAGCCAAAAAAAAAGAGGGGTACTTCTTCTTAGATTAAGAGCTATGAAGGGTTTTCAGTGTGTAGGGGGACTGCCCAAGGAGCTTTGACAAAACTGGGTGTTGTCTCACCATTAAGTTGATATCCATGATCTCATATAAAGTACCACCGCCCACGCCTATCCCTCATCGGTCTCCAACTGGATAACTTGTCATAATAGATAATTGGGAATAATCGTGCTCTGGATAAACAACAAAATCACTCTCCTAGCTTTGGTTTTGACGATTGATTTGAACCTTCCTGTAAAAAATTTAAATGCTCAAGTTGAGGCAAGGAAAGAAGAGAATTTTAGAACCGAAGATTTGTGTGGGATGATTAAGAAGCTGGAGCAACGTACTGATGGAACATTATGCTTGAATGGGAGAAGTTGGATACCTTGTCAAGGTAACTTAAGAGAGTTGATTATGCATGAATCAAACATTAGTAAGTGTTTGACATGCGCCAAAGTCAAGGCCGAATGCCAAAAACCTTTCGGTTTGTTGGTTTAACCTGTGATCCCAGTGTAGAAGTGGGAAAACATTACTATGGATTTTGCTACTAAGTTGCCAAAGACGTCGTCTGGTCAAGATACAATTTGGGTAATTGTTGACCGACTCACAAAGTCTGCTCATTTCTTACCAACAAAGGAAACTGACTCTATGGAGAAGTTGACAAGACAATACTTGAAAGAAGTAGTCTCAAGGCATGGAGTGCAGGTTTTAATTATTTCTGATCGAGACAGTAAATTTACATCTCATTTCTGGCAATCTCTAAACAAAGTCTTATGTACTCAATTGGACATGAGTACGGCTTATCATCCGCAGACTGATGGTCAAAGTGAAAGAACCATCCAAACCTTGGAGGACATGCTACGTGCTTGTATGATTGATTTTAGGAAATGTTGGGATAGACACATACCTTTGGTGGAGGTTTCATACAACAATAGTTATCACACTAGTATCAAAGTTGCACCGTTTGAAACTCTCTACAGCTGAAAATGTCGATCGCCTATTTGTTGGGCTGAGGTTGGAGATGCTAAGCTCACTGGTTCGGAAATTATTCATGAAACAACTAAGAAGATCATTTAGATCAAAAAATGTATCTAAGCTGCATGAGATAGACAGAAAAGCTACGCCGATAGGAGACGTAAGCCATTGGAATTTGAGGTTGGAGATAAGGTCATGTTGAAAGTGTCACCATGGAAAGGGGTGATATGTTTCGGCAAACGAAGGAAGCTGAACCCTCGCTATATTTAACCTTTCAAGATTCTTGCTAAGGTGGGAACGCTTGCTTATCGACTTGAACTCCCAGAGCAATTAACCCGAGTTCATATCACTTTTCATGTTTCCAATTTGAAGAAGTGTTTCGTAGACGAACCACTAGCTATTCTGTTGGATGAGATCCAGATTGATGACAAGCTTAATTTCATTAAAGAACCGATTGAAATTATGGATCGAGAAGTTAAATGGCTAAAGCAAAGCCGCATTCCAATCGTGAAGGTTCGTTGGAATTCGAGACGAGGGACCGAGTTTACTTGGGAGCGTGAAGATCAAATGAAGAAAAAGTACCCTCATCTTTTCGTTAACCCCTAGTCCACGTCTTAAGCATTGACGACAAAGCTCTTTTAACGGGAGAAGAATGTCACACCCCAAAAATTTTAGGTCAATATTTTAAACTTTTCCGATCATTATTTTTGATTTTTATACATTACGTTTGAATCTGGCAGTTTACCGGGAAGTTAACCCGCATAAATCTAAAAAACATCATCGGACGCGTTCCGACTTTGAATTTTGATTATTTTAGATATTATATGAGTTATTTTATCTTTTCTTAGTTTTTTTTAGTTTATGATCACTCCCGGTATTTATTTTTACGCTTTAACGTTTAAATTACATTTTTCGTGTTTTTGACCTAACAGAACCCCGGAAACTCGAAATATTTTCGTGTAAACTTTAGTTATCGTCCATCACATGTTCATAAGTTAAAATTTTCGTTCACCCTCTCCCCTCTAGTAAAATTGGATGCCTAAACCAAACCAAATGCAACCATAAGTCTTGAAATTAAATCAAAAGCATCTTTTCTTGTTTTATTATGCATGTGTGCATGTAAGAGGAAGATAGTGACATATGAGAATGTCATTTTCGTGCACAAAACCTTAAGTTAGACAAAAACATGTGATACTTACACACTTTGACCTCATTTGACTAAGCTTGAGCCCAAATAATGAACCAAGACTCAAAAAAAATTAAACCATATTCTTTTTGGCTTGTTGGGGCCGAACCATACACACCTTTGGTGTGTGTTGGTCACCTATATACTACATGACAAGTCAAAAACCCTAACCACTTGGCTATTGAAGCATCTCATTCTCACACTTAGGGTTCATCTCATTTCTAAAGTCATAATAAGAATATTTTCTCTCCCTTTTCCTTTGTTCTTAGCCACGGCAACAAACACCCTCTTTAAGGGTTTCATATCTTTGATTTTTTGCATAATCCAAGCATACTAGGTTTATTTCTAAGAACATCTAAGGTGGTTTGAAGTATTGGTTCTTTGATTGAAAGGTTTTTCTTTAAGATCTAAAGTTAGGGTTTCAAGATTTGTTGTTGGGTTTTATAGATCTAGTATTTTGGGTATAGATCTTGTGATTTCTCTACTTGTTCTTCATTCTTGTAAGTGTCTTGTATCTTTTCTTGTGATTTACTTATGTTCTTTCATATATGTTCAAGATCCATACATCTATATTGTTGAGAATCGTTCAGCCCATCTAGGATTAGTTTTACGAATAACATTAATACGCAGCGGAATAATAAGAACAATAATGCTATTCAACAAGGTTTAACTACTAAACATTGAAGCCTTCATTATATTTGATCAGAAAAAATGAGACTACAATCACTATCTAATACACTAACTACTACTACTACTAAACGTGTACACACACACGCTTTTGCTAGACTCTCATTGAGAAGTCTGCTATTCTATTCTATGGATGGATGTATAAACTACATACCTTAGACCTCCTTTTATAGTATAAAGAGTCAAGGTTTACATGGAAACTAATAATGATAATAATGATAAAATTAATTAGTTATTCAATCATTATCTTTGAACAAATCTTTCGATTCTTATCTTTTGTAGTATTCTTTGACTACAACTTTGGTCCTTCATGTTTCCATCTTGTTTCATTCGTGTTTTGTCTTATCAACTCAAAATATCATTCCCAACAATCTTCCCCTAGTTGATAATGACAAAACCCAATAAGCACGAACTTCCCCTGAAGTTGATATATGAATGAAACTTCCCCCTAATCCATGCTATACCACCAAGAATCATCAAGCTGCAAATCATCAAATCTTCTTCCCCTTAATTCTTACACACTTAATTCTGGTTGAAATAGAGTTAATTCAGGTTGACTCTTAATTAATTCTGTTTGACCAAAATTAAGTCTGGTAGTGTAAATTGTTAATACTGGTAGGTTTATGTTAATGCTGGTTGCGGGAAATTTGACTTTTTCTGCTTAATTACTGTTTAAATGTAACCGTTAGAGATTTTTACGGCGCAATAGTAGTCCAACAGAGTAGCTATATATAGATAAAGTTTGATTTCTCTTTCATACTTTTCTTTTATTGCTATCTCCTTTTCTTTTGCAAAGTCAAAAATTTCCTCTCTAACGAAAATAGTCAAGCGTTCTGCTACCAGCATCTACAATTTCATTCACAACAAAACCTAAGTACTTAATACGGTTGTCCAATGGCTCAATTAAATTATTGTGACAAACACAATCAAGTGGGGTTTTTGCGCAAGCCTAACGAGAGTGCAGGGTTTGCTGAGATAGTGGATTTTCTTCGAGGTTCCAACCTCAGGTATGCTTTAACTGCTAATCCAACTATCTATGATTCCCTTGTGAAACAATTTTGGCAGAGTGCTATTGCAAGTACTAAAGAGGATGGGTCTCTAGAAATTAGTGCAACAATTGATACCATAAGGTACACAATCTCTGAGGCGTCAATTAGGGATTCACTTCAATTAGATGACGCCACAGGAATTACAATGTTACCTAATGATGACCTTTTTGAGGGTATGGGCCAAATAGGGTATCCTACTGATGGAACTTTTACCTTTTGGAAAAGTTTCTTTACACCCCAATGGCGATATTTTTTGGTCCACCATCTTTGGGCACTGTCTAAGTCCTAAAAGTGGTGGATGGGGATCATTCTTGGTAGCAGTACAATATTGCTACTGTGCTATGATTTTGTGTCTATCCACTGGTTAGGTTTATTAATTTTTTCAAAAACTCGATTTGTGTGATGGTATGATGGCCCAATTTGAAGAACAAGAAAAAGTTTTTGAATTGTTATCACCTTTTCTTGCAAATAATTTTGAATATTCAAAACAGGAAACAAACACCCTTATTAGCTGTGAGCCTGAACCCAAAAAGATATTTGGAATAGAAAATGGGGTTTTCAAGGGGCACACCTAAGACTTTATTGCCTTCTTATGTTGCTTTAGTTGCTACTAACCTTTGCTGGACAAGAACATGCTGCTCAAGTTTTCAATCACAACCATTCACCAACACCACCCACCTATCCCAACATCTACATCTCCACCTCCACCTATTCCATCACCAACACCACCACCAACTCCCAACTTCTTACATCTCCACTCCACTATTCAATCACAACAACCACCACTTATTCCAACCCTACATCACCTACACCACCACCTGAGACAGACCTACCACAGTTGTGAGTACCTCTTATGAGAAGCACTCTCCTGTCCACCATCAATCTCACCTCACCAGCAGCAGAGGCTCCAAGTCGCATTCCTATGGATGATGTGTTCCACATAGTTCCCAAGTGATTTCACGAATAGATAGCTGAATTGGATCTCCAAACAACCACGCTAACCATGGGAAAATGCAGTAGTGAAGCTAGTCCAGAAGGTGAAGAGTTGGAAGGGTTTCTAAAAAGGAGAATTTGTTTTGACAGATTCAGAGGATGGAAGAATGAGGCTCAAGGGAGGAAAAAAAAGTCAATCTTGATCCTAAACGATTCTTCAATACAAGGAAATGGTTACACCTCCTACAACAAAGGCACATGACCTTCAAGGGGAGGAACATGAGGAAAGATATCAAGCTCCATAACCACTCTTTGAAGCAGCCAAAACTCTCTCAAAGGTTGCCTCTTAAAGTAAGGTCAATTGACAAAGGGAAGGAGGTACAAGAGAAGAAAAGGATAAAGGTAAGAAAGTAGTCTCAAGCTTGGAACTTTCAACAAGATTGATGTGGAGCTGAAGAGATAATATTGCTTGTGAGATTATGCTGCTAGTATTGAAGTTAATACTGCTAGTAAAGTTAATATTGGTAGTATTGAACTTAATACTGTCAATGAGCAAGAGAGTACTAGCTGAAGTGAAAATAATAGGACAAAGAGAAGGGAAAAGTCTTGATATGCTCAGGTGAAGAAACTCCCAAAGAATAAAAGGAACAAATTTTACAAACGCAAGCAGCCTTGCAGAAGCAATCAGGGTTGGATTCCTTACAAAAGTAGAGGAGGCTAAGAATATACATATTGGATGCTCTTGTAGCACAAAGGATGCAGAAGAGTAGAGTTGACTGAGCAACAGAAGAAAGAAAAGCTCAAGTACAATTTGAGGCTCAGCATTATACAAATGAAGATTGGGATTTGATTAGAGCAAAACTTGAAGCCAATGCAGAGTTATCAAAGAGCATGCTTGGAAGTGAACTTCAAGGAGAAGATTTTGCTAAGAAAATGGTGGATCTTGTGAATCAAAGAAAGAAGTTTTTTGCTGAAGAAAGAGCCAAAGCTAAAAGGAACAAGCCCATGACCCAATCACAGCTAAAGACTTACATGATGAACTACTTAAAGAATCAAGGGTCATGGAAGTTAAATCAGCTGAGGAAGTTGAGCTTTGAAGAAGTCAAGGAAGAGTTTGACAAGCTTGTAAAACAGATTGAGTCTTTTGCTCCAATAAGTTTTGAAGCCACTAAAGATAGCTTGAAAAGATTTGGTGAAGAGCTTCAAACAAAGACTCCAAAGAGACTGAAAGGTAGGACAAATAGAATGTTGAAGCAAAAGATGATCGAACAACAAAAGAAGTCTGGAAGAGAAAGAACAGATAGCTTAGGAAAGTTTGCAATATACAAGTGTGGATAGAATGATTCTGAATAGCCGATAGGTGATTGGAGCAAGAAGAAACTGGCACAGGTACTGAAACTCCTATTAATCCTGTTCCTGTAGCTATGAAAACACCTAGTGTAGCTACTTATAAGATTATTAAACAAGGAGAAAAAGGAGTATACCAAATTGTTAGGGAAGATGGAACAGATATAGTATACATTAATTTTGGTGCTATGTTAAAGTCTATATCTAGAGATGACCTTACTGAGTTGTACAGGATAGTAATGAATAGATATGGGTTGGATGGGCCTGAGGATAAGTTAGAGAAGGGATTCTGGAAATGTTTAAGAATTATGTTTGAAGAACCTCTAAGCACAGATTCTATATGGAGTGAGATAGGACAGCAAAAGATTGTAAGTTGGAGATACTATGATACTAGTAGGGTACATTGTTTGAACTTAGAATCTATGGATGTTTACTTGTTGTCTGATAGAAAATATCCACTTTCTGCTGAGATATGTCAAACTATGTTGAAAATGAAGCTTTTGGATGGAAAGATGAATGAAGATTGCTATAGATTGTTGAAGATGATGACAAAACAAACAAAGTTCTTGCACGAACTTCCCCTGAAGTTGATATATGAATGAAACTTCCCCTTAATCCATACTATACCACCAAGAATCAACAAGTTGCAAATCAACAAATCTTCTTCCCCTTTTTGTCAATATCAAATAGGAGACTAAAGTATGCAACTTTGATCTTCACAACCACAAACCAATATTATACTTCTACATCAAGTTTGTTATACTTAATTTTTCTTCATCAGTAATCATTACATAGAGTCTACAGAATTGAAGATTTAAGAAATGGTTAACATATGGGTTTTAGGGGAAGCTTAATGTTAAAATGTTTAACCATTTATATGCTACATCAAGATGAAGGTGTTTACTACTGCTAGCCTTTGTTACTACTGCTAATGTAAGTTTCTACTGCTCAAGTTCATTTTTCTTAAGGTGCGTAATGGAGGGAAATTTGGGACATTGGAATACTTGGATTAGAAGTGTAATATTGGTTTGTGGTTGTGAAGATCAAAGTTGCATACTTTAGTCTCCTATTTGATATTGACAAAAAGGGGAAGAAGATTTGTTGATTTGCAACTTGTTGATTCTTGGTGGTATAGTATGGATTAAGGGGAAGTTTCATTCATATATCAACTTCAGGGGAAGTTCGTGCAAGAACTTTGTTTGTTTTGTCATCATCAAATAGGGGTCTTCTAAGATTGTTAAGAATTATAGATTTGATGAGACAAAAGAACATAAGAATGAAACAAAAGGATCAAAATCGTTATTAAAGAATTCTACACATTAAAGAATTCTACAAGATGTAGGTGAACATGAAGATTTCAGAAGATTGATCAAAGACAAAGGTATGTGCTTAAATATTAAGAAGATCTTAGTTTCCTAATACTTTTATGATTCCTTTGTAAACCTAGATATCTCTATTATATAAAGAAGAGGATGGTGTTAAGTTCAGATGGGATTTGATATTGTTTCTGTTGTTGTGTGATGTCGGTGTGTTCCTGAGTTCGTTATTACCGAGTTGACTCGATTGGTTTTTGTAGATTTCGAGTTTTAGTCTGTGATGGTGTGATGGAGATGATTTGAGTTTTTTGTTAGGATAGAATGAATCTTGTTGATGTTGTTATGTTGAGTTGTATGGTTGTGGTTTGAGTTAAACTTGACTGAGCTCACTCAGGTCTATAAACCGCTTAGTCAAAACCAAAAGCACAAAACTGTTTATTCCTATCTGCTGCTAACAGTATTAACAAACTGGTTGTTTGGAAGCAACTCTTCTTCTTGAATCTCAGCAGCAGACTTGAAACCATGTAATAGAAACCTAAAACCTTGTAAATCCTAGATATCACGAGCCACCAGGCTCTGATACCATATGTTGAGAATCGATTCAGCCCATCTTGGATTAGGTTTTTACGAATAACTTAATACGCCAGCGGAATAATAAGAACAATTAATGCTATTCAAACAAGGTTTAACTACTAAACATTGAAGCCTTCATTATATTTGATCAGAATAAATGAGACTACAATCACTATCTAATACACTAACTACTACTACTATACTAAACGTGTACACACACACGCTTTTGCTAGACTCTCATTGAGAAGTCTGCTATTCTATTCTATGGATGGATGTAAACTACATACCTTAGACCTCCTTTTATAGTATAAGGAGTCAAGGTTTACATGGAAACTAATAATGATAATAATGATAAAATCAATTAGTTATTCAATCATTATCTTTGACCAAATCTTTCAATTCTTATCTTTTGTAGTATTCTTTGACTACAACTAAGTCCTTGTTGTTTCATCTTTCTTCTTTTCTTCATATGTGGTTTTGTAATCATCAAATCTCAAATCCCAACAATCTTTTCTTATTTGATATTACAAAACAATCTTCATGTATGAAACAATCTTCATGTATGAAACAATCTTCAAAGCTTCCCCTTGACTTAAGATTTTCTTGTACATGTCACCACTCATAAATAAGCTGCAAACCATATAGTCTTCTTCCCCTTTTTGTAATCATCTAATAGGGGTCATCTGTAGATAAGCAACTTGTGAACACTTCCCCTTAAGTGGTACATGTAGATGGTTAAACATGTTAACAATAAGCTTCCCCTGAAAGTATGCTAACCATCTCTTGAATCTCGAACTCAGTAGGCTCCAGGTGATAATTATTGATGAACAAAAATGAGTATAACCCATATGTTGAAGAAGTAGAATTTCCCAAACTTGTGTCTTATGTCTTGCACTATCCACATGACGTCGAACTTATATCAGAAAGGAATATAAGTAGAAGTGGACACACCTTCTCTTGACAAAATCCTCATTAACCTATGAAACGAGACACTGAGCACAACAACGTAACTCCTTAAAGTGATAGCAAATGTACGTAGTAAGCATCATAAGGTAGATCGTACACCTTTGCTAGATTCATCAAGTCTTCGTCATAACAATTAAGCACAAACAAGTTACCTCAAAATGTTGTAAGCCATTTGAGATATGATAAGAACACAAACCTGTGAAAATCAACTACAACATCAAATAAGCAATAACCAATTTTCTTCATAATAATCCCCAAAAACGAGCCATTATTTCATCATCTATCCAAGATTCAAACCCGTGAGTTATCCGATATCTGATAAAGCTAGCGGTACAAACTAGCTATGTCGGATAGCACTAACGGTACAAACTGCTTCAAAAAGCGGTATTAACAAACCAAAGCACTTAGCGACGCTTTTTCTGTCTTAAAACTGTTACAAAGCTGTCACCATACCGTCATAGATCTGTTGCAAAAAATGTCACTAATCCAATTGCTCCTTCCTCCCATGGCATATAGTGACACTTTATCTGTCGCTACACTGTTGTTAATCGAGCAATACTATCTTTTCAAAGACAGTATTAACCATGAATAGCCACCAGTACTAACTCACAAGGAGCAGTTTTAACATGAATAAGCAGTATTAAATCTAACTTGACATGAGCACGAACAGTAGAAACATCCAGGCAGCACAAACATCGAATCAAATAATTAATGTAACTTCACATGTGCCAAACAGTATTAAGTAATCTTCTTTATTGGCCCAAGCAGTTCCTTTAGATTTTTTATACCAAGCCAATCCCAAACGTGATCTATCATGTACACCTTTACTGCATAACACCACGAACTACACCAAAACTTCCATAACTGAACCCTAAAAATTAGGGTTTCAAAACGCATAAATCTGCTTTCTTTATAACATATCTCGTCATTTATAATAACAAATCTCTTCCATATATACACCCGTCTAACATCCAAATATATACACGACATCACAGCCATAACACCAATGATTTGAAAGCATCTGCTCACCCTAATCACCATCGATATTAGAAACATACAAGAACCATGTCTGATATGAACATCAATATACAAAACCCTAAAATCATGGTTTTATTTTATGAGCAGCCAAGCCAACATACCATACCTTCTTTTCTTTGCCAATTCGATACATTAACCTTGTATAATCCTAGATATCAAGAGCCACCTGCTCTGATACCACATGTTGAGAATCGTTCAGCCCATCTAGGATTAGTTTTACGAATAACATTAATACGCAGCAGAATAATAAGAACAATAATGCTATTCAATAAGATTTAACTACTAAACATTGAAGCCTTCATTATATTTGATCAGAAAAAATGAGACTACAATCACTATCTAATACACTAACTACTACTACTACTAAACGTGTACACACACACGCTTTTGCTAGACTCTCATTGAGAAGTCTGCTATTCTATTCTATGGATGGATGTATAAACTACATACCTTAGACCTCCTTTTATAGTATAAGGAGTCAAGTTTACATGGAAACTAATAATGATAATAATGATAAAATTAATTAGTTATTCAATCATTATCTTTGAACAAATCTTTCGATTCTTATCTTTTGTAGTATTCTTTGACTGCCACTTTGGTCCTTCATGTTTCCATCTTGTTTCATTCGTGTTTTGTCTTATCAACTCAAAATATCATTCCCAACATATATGTTATGTTTTAATTTTTGAAAGATTATAAAACAAGATTTTATAAATAATGATGTTACTTTGTTTACTAGTTAAATAATATGTTCTTGGCGAGATAAGTGTTCGATGAGAGTTGCAACAATAAAAATGAAGGGATTATGCTATTTTTAGGTATGGTTTGTTGTGGTTTAGTTGTGAATGAAGATTAGGCTAGACTAGGCACTATTGTGAAGTTTAGTGTGATTTTTGGAAGTGTTTGCGAAAAATGATGTTGCTGATCCGAAATGGTTTTGAGGTTTTGAGAGACTTGGGAATCTTTTCATTAGGCGTAAAAGTAGTTTTTCGAGAGCTCATTTCGAATAGATAGTTTTTCATATATCGCACATTAAAATTTGACATAAAACGGCCAAGTTATAACCAAATGAAACTTGAAACATTTTTGGCAAAACCAAATGAATAGTTGCTTATGTGAATAGTAAAATGGGTTTTCAAACACTTTCGAGATATTTTGAGCTTTTAAAACACTAGCGAAACATATAGTGACACATATATATTGATTAGTATCATTTAAAGACGTCGTTAACATATTTTAGGAAAAACATCAAGGTTACTAAAAATAGTAAGTTTGGTAAATTTTAGCAAGATGGACATGAAAGTTAAACATTTATATTTTCTCTTGTGCACTTAAAGAATTACGGATTAAGCAAATATAGGGGACGGTATTAACATCTCGAAACTAAAAACTTTCCTAAAATAGAAACTTACTAAAAATAGTAATTTTCGGTTAAACACTGAAACTTAACAAAAAAACTATATGATTTTATTTCGTCATGATTTGATAATCAAACCAAAGAAAAAACACACACGGATGTCTTTTGGTGATGAACATATGGTGCAATTCTTGGCATACTTTCCGTGTTTCTAAGACACAGTATAATTCTAGGTCACAGCTAGATTTCTATATCATCTTTTCTTGCGTGATTTATCATTTGCTCATCTTGATAAGGTGAGTTCATAGCCCCATATTTTACTATCTTTACTTTACTATTTTGGGATGAGAAACATTGATTGTTTTAAACTATGGACACGCTTACTTTATGTTACCTTTTCCTGATTACGTGTTGCCTAAGTAGCGAATAGACCACTGATGCCTGAACTATCATGAACCGTCAATTGCTTAACCGACGGACTGGTTAAGTTAGCGCGAATGTTGTAAATATATCTATTGGGACTAATTATCCCTATCCGGGTGAGTAGCACTCACTACCCACGGGGCTCTAATAAACGGATATATACCATGTCGAATTTCACTAGGTGATCTTGATCAGATACCTTTAAGGCAATTAATTCTTGTTTGGCATATAATATGCTTCCTATTAATTGAGCTTCAATGTCATGAGATTAGCGCAACAGTAAATACTTTTAAGGTGAAGTTGTATCTGTTATAACTGTCACGCGCGTACTGTGAACTTGTGGTCGACTTTTAATACTAAATTCAAACCTATGAATTCACCAACTTTACGTTGATGTTGTAGCATGTTTTTCTCAGCTGCTTAGTTGTGGATGTCTTTGCTTGCTTTATGGTGTTGCTTTGCATTGGACCAATTTTCAAAAATTATTATTATCTATGTTAACATCGTTGTCAAACTTTAAAACCTTTTATTCGCTTTTGCATATTATCTTTGAACTATGTAAAACCTTAACTATTTTAAATTAATACAACGATGTTGGATTTTTAAACGTACCCTTAGAGGTCATTCTTTGTATCTTGTGTGATGTATATTATGACATCACGCCCCCGGACACGTGTTTCCGTCCAGGACCCGTTTGGGGGTATGACAACTAGCCCTACTTACACTAAGGCACCTTGGGGTTATAGGGCAGCAGAGATCTGGTTGGGGACTGCATCACCACCACCATTACCTTTATCATCACCACTACCATTACCACCACCTATCATACTTCCACACACCAGAGCATCCATTGTTATGATGAGAACCACCACACCATCCACCTACATCCTAGCACCTCAATCAGGGATACTACCATCAGGGACACCACCACTTTTACCTATTCCATTACCTACATCATTACCACCTTTGCTTCTACCCTCTACTGATTGTAGAGCGGATGTTCTCGAGGTTACGTTACCACCTCGGAAGAGGTTATGCATTGCTCCCGCTCCCATATAAGATCAAGGAGAGCTCATCTGCTCCTACTGCTAGGCCTACTGGAGGCTTTAAAGCAAATTATGATTTTGTTGGCACTCTGGATGCTGAGATTAGGCGTGACCTAGATAGGAAGATAGGTTACGGGATTACTGACATTTGGGAGGATCCAGATGAGATTACAGAGGAGTTACCAGCGAGTGATGTGACAGAGTTGGGTCAGAGGATGACAGATTTTGTCACAACTGTTAGGCAGTATACTGATGAGATCTATGTGAGGCTTGACGATGCACAGAGCGATCGATCTTTGAGGACCGGTCAGCCCAACTTGCTACGTAGAGATAGGCGCTCCTATGCTCGCACGGCTAGACTTATAGAGAGTGAGGCCATAGCTACTCGTAAGGCTTAGGCATAGTCGATGGTTACCAGTGATACGACACGTTTTGAGGTTAGAGCCTTACGAACTATGGTTTTAGCACAACAGACTGAGATGGAGATTTGCAGGCAGCAGACCGCAGGCGACAAGCATAACTCATAGAGGCACTTACTCTGCTAAGGACATTGAAGACTTAGATGGTAGCACTACAGAGTCAGCGGATACCTGCTAGAGATCCAGCACATCTTGATGTACCGAAGGAGGCCGGTAATAGTTCTTAGATCTGGTTATGTCTTAGCTATTTTGTATAGCCTACTAAGTATTACGGGGTAATCTCGGCTAGTAAGGCTCTAGGATTTATTTTCATCTTGGAACCTAAGGTAGGGATCATTTTGTAACCGAACCGGTCATGTATGTTTTCCAGATTATATATGGAATGGATAAATTATGTCATGTCTGTAATCAAATTTATTATGAATGAATGTCGATTTAGCTACACCATTATTAATTTCAATTCAGTTGTATATTTTACTATGTGATGTTTCTATCAGGGCATTGATATCCCGAGGCATGGCTGATGCTTTGGTTGAGCAAGAAATTCAAAGAAACAATAACCTCAATGGCGATGGAAGCCAAGGTTCTGGAAGTGGTATTACAAGACCTGTGCGCCCTACTCGTGAGTGCACTTACACTGACTTTCTCAAGTGTCAACCCATGAATTTAAGGGTACCAAAGGAGTTGTTGGTCTAACTCAATGGTTTGAAAGAATAGAGACTGTCTTCAATATCAGTAACTGTGCAGTTGAGAACCAAGTTAAGTTTGCTACTTACACCATTCATGGTGTTGCCTTAACATAGTGGAAATCCCATGTCAAGACAGTTGGTCAGGATGCCGCTCACGGCATGCCTTGGAACACACTTATGAAAATGGTGACTACTAAGTATTGCCCTCGAAATGAGATCAAGAAATTGGAGATGGAGATCTAGGAGTTGAAGGTGAAGGGTACTGACTTGGCAAGTTATACCCAACCCTTTCAGGAGTTGGCTTTGTTGTGTGGGAGGATGTTTCCCGAAGAGTCAGATAAGATTGAAAAGTATGTCGGTGGTCTTCCCGACATGATACATGGGTGTAATGACGTCTAAGCAGAAGACAATACAGGATGGAGTTGAGTTTGCAACTGAGCTGATGGATAAGAAGATCTGCACTTTTGCTGAACACCAGGTTGAGAATAAAAGGAAGTTTGAGGACACGTCAAGGAACAATCAGAACCAACAACAACAAAATAAGAGGCAGAACACTGGCAGGGCTTACACTGCTAGGTCAGGTAAGAAGAAACCTTACGGAGGATCTAAACCTCTGTGCTCTAAATACAACTATCACCATGATGGTCCGTGTGCTCCCAAATGCCACAAGTACAACAGATTTGGCCATCTAGAGCGTGACTGTAGGAGTCCTGTAAATGCCAATACTGCTAACAACCAAAGGGGCACTAGGGCAGGTCAGAAAGCTACTTGCTTTAAGTGTGGAGCCCATGGACATTTCAAGAGGGAGTGTCTAAAGCTGAAGAACAACAATCGTGGTAACCAAGGTGGAAATGGCAATGCTTCAGCAAAAGTGTATGTGGTGGGCAATGCAAGGACAAACCCAGACTCCAACATCGTTATGGGTATGTTCCTTCTAAATAACCGCTATGCTTATATCCTATTTGATACTGGCGTCGATAGGAGTTTTGTGTCTACTGCATTTAGCTCCCAAATTAATATCACACCAACTACATTAGACTATTATTACGATGTTAAATTAGTTGACGGGAAAATAGTTGGGATAAACACTATCATTTGGGGTTGTACATTAAACTTCTTAAATCATCCATTCAATATTGACTTAATGCCCGTAGAACTTGGTAGTTTTGATGCTAGAATTGGTATTTATAACACCCCGTGTTTTAGGGTCATTTACGACGTCAATATATTCACTATTTATTTTTAGTATTGTACGCGTTTGCTTTTAAATCGTAATCGTTAAGTTAAATTGCGTAAGCTAAAAGTTATCTTTCAATGTAAACGAGCATCAAACAATTAAATGTTTACATCAAGCAAGTGTTAGATAATTATTTAGAGTATAATTATTAACTTTGCATATTTTATTTTTATTGGTTATGTAAAGTGGTTACGTTTCGCAATTAAATACATTTAGGCATACCCGGAAGCACCAATACCCATCTATACTCAACCAAATACCCACAATTGTACCCAATACTCAAAAATTACAAAATATTATCACTTATATACATGTATAACTGGATATAGAGTGAAAAACACAAGAAAGATATTTATTTTTCAAATTAACACATGTTATAAACAATTACAAGCAAACTCTCTTACACACCATGCCATTCTTACACACTTCCATACATTCTTACACAAAACCCATACATTTCTTACACAAGGGTCATTCAAACCTAACCATAGTTGAGTTAATGTAACCATTAGCTAGTTAACTCATGCTATAAAAGGCCTACTATGCAAGTAAACATACACTTCTCATTTACAAAGCAAAAACTTCACCATTTCTCTCTTTCTTATGCCAAAACCCACGGCCAACCACTAAAATCCCCAAATAATTCACACAATCTTATTTACAACATATACAAGTGTTCCTACAACATATCTAAGTTATTACAAGAAGGTTTGAAGGTTTAGTTTAGAGTTTAAAAGGGTTAAGCAAGCAAGGATCAAGATTAGGGTTTCTTTGGATTTAGGGTTTTCTAAGTCTTGGAAGCTAGGGTTTGTAATCTAAACAAGGGTTTAGATTTTGTTGGTCATCACCATACTTCATATTAAGGTTACCTAAAACTCTTAATCTCTTTACTTTTGTGATTTTATGCATATATAATGTTTGTATAGTTAATCACCATCTAAGGACTTATTTACTTGTAATAATGGATTTTTACACTTGTTTATGATTTGGTACACTTTTACATATGACATATGAATGTTAATATCATGTTATAATGGATGTATAAGTATTGTACATGTATAGTTTATGTATAAAGAGCTCATATAAACAAGATACCTAAAAAGTGTATATATAAAAGTTCATGAACAAATGAGTATGTAAACTTATAGATCTTGTGATTCTTGGACAATCTTTGGACAAATGATGGACTAGAGACCCTAAGTATGTAAGACACGTGGTATAAATGGTTATAAAGGACTTGTAACAAAATGGTTAAATTAAAAATTTATAAAAATAACTTTTAAACACATTTTTAGAAATTGATAAAAGTGGGTTGTTAGAATTCGAAAAATAATGTATCCATTTTATATTATTATAAAATACTACATTTCATAAGGATTCCAAAAAGGTAAGAAACTCGAAAAATTGATTTATAACGAATAAGATACGTAATTTACAAGTTACGCGATAATAAACGCGTCTATAAAAGAAATTTTATAAAAACAAGTTATAAACTACTTCTGATATATAAGATTGGTTATTTTTCTCAGATAGTACATATTTTTAGGATTCCAAAACATTAAGAATCATAATTTTTATATCAATAACGAAGGAGTTATGAATTTCGCAAATTTACGATAATAAATACATTTATAAAACTATTTTTATAAAAGTTAATATTCATCTCAGACATGAACATTTTGAAAACATCATTAATTTGATAAAACTTTTAATTACGAAGACGTACTTGAAAGAATCACTTAAAACAAAGTTAAAACAAATAAAATACGACGTTTACGATAACTAAATTTATAAAAGTCCATGAACAATAAAAAGTACTGTTCACCAGGGGACTCAAATATTGAAAATGTAATATTTTGATAACTCGTCTCAATACAAAAGCGTGGACATAAGAAACGTAAGAAACGGGCTTAAAAAGATAAAGTTACTTCGTTTTTACTAATGAAAAGATAAACGTTTTAACTTTATAAATACGATTTCACAAACGCAATTAGATGGTGATGTAGCTATATAGAATTATATGTGGTGTTAGTTAATCAAAGTGCTTAGTACTTATACGACTGACAAGACTTTATTTCAAAAAATCTCAATTATAGTAATCCGGGAGTATGATTATGGGGTCGTTATCTCCAACGAGGAATGCAATTGAAAGTCGAGAGGCGTTATGAGAATCGATGCTTGAATGGAACAAGATTATGATTGGTTATCTAAAACTACGAGAAAATTAAGGCAAAAACTTAAAAACAATGAAGGTAAGACAAATTTTAGCTAAAAACGCAAAACGGGAATCCTAAACGGGACTTAAAAACCCTAAATTATTAAATTTAAGTCCTAAAATAATCTTTTTGTTTTTTATAAGTCTTAATTGACTAAAAAGCTAGAACAAAGAAAACTTGACCAAAAACGGAAAAGATTTAAGCTTAAAAACACTAAAAACATGAACGGGATTCAATCCCGTTCTTTAAAAATCCAAATTTTGCAATTTTAACCCTACGAAAGTAAAGCTAATTTTCCTAGGTTCTAAATGTTAAAAGAAAATTTTCTAAAAAAGAATTATGAATTAAAAACGATTTTAATGAAATTAAATGTTTAAAAATACTAAACAATTTATAAAAAAACTGGAAAAAGCATGAAAAGTAACTTGAAAATTGAGGAGTCTAATAAAAATAAGATGGGAAAAACAACTTATCGAATAAGCTGTGAAATAAGCTAAAAATTGCTTATAAGCTAAAATGGCTAAAATGTATATAAAAGATTGATTTTGCAAAACTAAACTGAAAAAGTCCCAAGGGCGAGTTGGTAGTGCGTGTGGTGTGTATAAAACGTTTGGTTGAATAGGGGTGAGGTCTCGGGTTCGAGTCCTGCTCACCCTTGACTTCCCCCAATTCCCAAATGTTTTTTACATGGCATTTTTTTACGACTTTTTAGAGGGATTAAAAATAAGCACTTTTTACAAAAACACCTTTTTTATAAATCACGAATAAGCACTGAAAGAAGCTAAGAAAGGTGACAGAATGCTTAACTTAACTAAAAAACTAAATGGTTAACTATTTTGGTTTTTTTACACTAAATAAGCTAATAAAAAGGCAAAATAAGCAAAGACAAATGAAAGTTTGTATCTAAAAAGCTCCAAGGGACAAAAATAAGCAACTAGAATAACCTGGAACTAGCTTAAATGACAGATTAACTAAAATAACTATAAAACTAGAAATTTTTTAAGCTACAATGAAATTAAGCTCAAATAAGCCTTACCTTAAGTAAAATAAGCTAAAAGGGACTTAAACTATACCTAATAAGCAATTTAAGTAAAAATAGGCTAAGAAAGTGAGCAAATAAGCCCAGAAAATCAAATAAGCACTTTAGCATACAACTCATTTCTTTAGGCAAGGGAAACAATAAGCTCGTAGGTTCCTAAAACGCTACCTAAACATAAGCTATCCGAATTTGATACCTTATCATCATTTATTTATGCATGACGCATGATTCATATTTACATACAGGTCTTATATAATTCTACTTATATATAGTTAAGTTTAGCTCATTGCAAGCCTTCAAGTTTTCATTATCGACGTTACCTACTCGTATGTTCTATATAATCCGAGTCAATCTTGGAGATCCAGTAAGCTTCGATGAGGATCTAGAGGAACCACTGGAGGATCAAAAGCCTCTACTGCTTAATGGCCTCACCTACGACCCTATCCACCAGGGCCTACATTCCTGACTATGATTCCTGGAGGAGATGAGGAGACCCTTGAGGAGGATCTTACAGACCATCCTGTCGACGGAGGAGACAATAATGATAATGAGTCAACTGATGATGACTACGATATGAAGATGCGGGAGAAGGAATGAGGAGGAGGAGGAGCACTAGCTCCAGTCGACCTTTTTGTTGTACCTATAATATCCCCCCCCCCCCCCCTCCTGTCCCCTCAAGCTGAGAATACAAAGGCATTTGAGACTGATGAGTCTGCTTCTACACCACTAACCTCTCCACACCATATCATCTTGTTTTCTGAGACCAAATCCCGTGCAGTACGGAGTCTATTTAACACCATACTCCACGATCACCATCTGCTTGAGCATGCATTACTGAGTCTTTGTTGGTTGCACTACCTCATCATCCTACCAACCATCATGTTTTTTTTTGTATCACCATCACCAGAGAACATTAAATCACTTAAAGATAACATAAGAGGCTAGCATCTAGAATCTTGAGAAGCACCCTGGCCCATAGACAAATAGATTTGTCAGTGTAGCTCGTTTTGTATTGTATCCCACTAAACATTTTTTTTTTGTGAAAGAAATACTTGGTTGGTACATTAAACTGAAAAGCTGTACTCCTTACTCAGAAAATGATGTTTAAGTTTAACCTACGCTTTGGTTATGATCATGCTACAGTATTATGTTGATTTATTTATGCCATGGCTGATGTTATCTTATATCTCTACATAACGTGGTCTCACCTTACATATATGTTGGGATCATAGAGTGTCATGATTTTCCCTTGGATGAAACTTCATATACATTTGTTCCCTGTGATCTTTAGGAAACGACGACAACTGTTAATCAAGGGACGAGTGTTGAGGAAATTGAGCGGGTTGTAGCCCAGTGAGTGGCTAATGCTATCGAGGCTATTGCATTTCTAATAGAAAACTAACATGGCCCGCAAGTCAATGAGCCAGATCGAACGACAAGAAGACAAGGTAGCAGAGAATGCTAGCAACAAGAGGAAGTGGGAAGGTAACCACAATGGAAGCTTAAGCCAACAAAGTAAAGGACATAAGGTGCCTAGAGCATACACTACTCGACCAATTAACAAGAAGGCATATGATGGATCTCTACCTTTGTGCAACCAGTGTAATTTTCACCATAATGGACCATGTACTGTAAAGTGCGGAAATTACAAGAAGTTTGGCCACATAACCCGAAATTGTAGAACACCTACTGCTACTAGATCAACAAATCTCTCCCCTGTTATAAGAGTATGGAAGTTGTTGGGACAATACAAGAGTAATTATCCATATAGTGAGGTTTCATAACCCGTGTGGACATTACGGGAAAGGAAAATCTTGAGACTCTAGCGACCACGATCTTCTAACATCAACACCTAAAAGAGAACCCTCTCGTATTACCCTATGCACTCTAATGTAAACTTATTAGACTTTACTGCTGATAGGAAATTTGAGTTGTACCTTCTTTTGAACACTCGTGTACACGTGGATGACTTTAAAATTATACGTATTATGAAAATTTCGTCCATTATTATCATAATTCCTATTTACTCTTGCAAACTACTCTCATCGAAAATCATGAAGATCATAACGCTATTTGACGAAATAGGCCCATGCATCGTTAGACCTCAATTATACATAGGCTGATCATCAAGGTCTAATTCAAGAACGTACCTATCCGGACTGAGAAGTAGTACACTCTACACATTTCCTTGTCAAGAAAACAATTTCCTACTTATATCATGTACTGTGTTCGTATTCATAAAACGCGTTTACTTCTTGAAATCGAATTAGTAACCATAGAAACTAAGCAGACCTTCACTTGAAAAATAAATTTCGCGTAAACCATCGTACTATATAATCGGCCATCATCTTATACTAAAGTCCTAAGAACCGAGAAGCCAAGACACATCACTAGTCGCCCTAGGACAATTCGCCATCAAATTTGCTCGCCATTAGAGAATTTACTAAATCACCCATTCGACATTAACTTAATGTCGTAGAATTTGGCAGTTTCGACGTCATAATTAGTATGGATTGGTTGGCGAGATACCAGGCCGTCATTGTTTGTGATGAAAAGATCGTTCGTGTTCCATTCGAAAACAAAACGTTGATTATTCTTAGTAATGGAAGCAACCGCGCAAACTAGTATCGACTGGATATCATCTCGTGTACTAAAACACAGAAGTGCATGCTAAAAGGATGTTAGGTCTTTTTGGCACATGTTACTACAAAAAGGGGATTAAAGACAAGTCGGAGGAGAAACGACTTGAGGATGTACCGACAATTCAAGATTTTTCCTGAAGTATTTCCAGAGGACTTGCCGGGTCTTCCTCCGACTCGACAAGTGGAATTTCAGATCAATCTGGTACCTGGTGCTGCATCTGTAGCACGGGCGCCTTATCTATTAGCGACGTCCGAAATGAAAAAGTTGTCGGAGCAACTACAGGAACTATCCGACAAAGGCTTTATAAGACCCAGTTCCTCACCTTGGGGAGCTCCAGTCTTGTTTATCAAGATGAGGGATGGATCATTTCGAATGTGCATCGACTATCAGGAACTAAACAAGCTGACAGTGAAGAATTGTTACCAACTCCTAAGGATCGACGATTTGTTTGATTAACTACGAGGATCCAGTGTTTATTCTACGATAGACCTGCGATCAGGTTATCACCAGCTTTGAGTACTAGAAGAGGATATTCTAAAAATGGCACTCAGAACTCGTTAAGGGTCATAACGGTTCTAGTTAGCCATTATGGGTTTGAACGAACGCACCTAGCATATTTATGTAGGCTCATGAATCTGGGTGTGGCAAACCATATTCAATGAGTTTGTATCGTCTTTATTAACTTAGATTAAGTTATATCAAAGAACAAAAGGATACGAAGAACATCTTAAGGCAATTCTGAATGCTTAAGAAGAGAGAATTGGTATGCCAAATTTCTAAGTGTGAATCATTGGATTCCTAAAGTAATAGTTCCCTCAATCATCACGTGATTGATAGTCAAGGCATTCACGTGGACCCCGCCAAAATCGAATCCATATAAGATTGGGCGTCTCCTAAAACACCAACGGAGATTCATCAATTTTTAGGTCTTGCTGGGTATTACCGAAAATTCATCGAAGGATTTTTGAAGATTGCCAAGTCGATGACCAAGCTTACTCAGAAAGGAGTTAAGTTCGATTGGGGAAACAAGCAGGAATCCGTTTTCCAGTTATTAAAGCAAAAGTTGTACAGTGCGTCAATTCTCGCTTTACCTGAGGGAAGCGAAGATTTCGTAGTCTTTTGCGATGCCTCGCATAAGGGATGGGGTGCTGGATTAATGCGAAGATAGAAAGAAATTCCTTAACATCAAACAATATAGAAAATCAAAAGAAAAACTAATACACTCATGATTTGGAACTTTAGAACGGTAAATGTGCTCTAAAGATTTAGAGCATACTATTTGTAACGGAACCACATAAAGTACGATGTACACTGATCACAAGAGTTTACAACACATTCTTAATAAGAAAGAGTTGAACAAGAGGCAACGTCGTTGGTTAGAGTTGCTTCGGTGAGCTACGACTGTGAGAACGTTTATTACTCGGGGAAGCAAAGTTTATTGCTGATCTAGCTTAGAGCAGAAGAGCGAATTAAACCATTAAGAGTTTGAGCCTTAGTGATGACTATTAGCTTGGATCTTCCTAAACAAATCCTGAATGCTCAGACTAAAGCACAAAAACCAGAGAACATCAAGAACGAAAATGTAGGAGGTATGATCAGGAAGGATAGGAGAAGTTGGAACCCCATGCGGATGGAACTATATACTTAAATGGCAGGAGTTGGTTCCATTTATGGTAATTTGAGGACTGTGATTATGCACGGAGTCCCCAAGTAGAATACTCTAATCCACGCGTGTCGGGACAAGATGTACCAATACATGAAGAAGCTATATTGGTGGCCCAATATGAAGGCTGACATCGCCACCTATGTCAGCAAATGTTTGACTTGTGCTAAGGTCAAGGCTGAACATAAAAGGCCATCAGGATTGTTGGTACAACCCGATATACCACAATGGAAGTGGGACAACATCACTATGGATTTTGTCATGAAGCTTCCTAAGTCGTCACAAGGCTACGACACCATTTGGGTGATTGTTGACCGACTCACTAAGTCTGCAATCTTTGTACCGATAAGATAGACTGATCCTATGGATAAACTTGCAAGGATGTACCTAAAGGAGGTTGTCACGAGGCATGGAATACCTCTCTCAATCATTTGTGATCGCGACCCGAGGTTCGCATCAAATTTCTAGAGGTCACTTCAGAAGGCTTTGGGTACTAACTTGGATATGAGTACTGCGTACCATTCATAAACAGGCGGACAAAGCGAGAGGACTATTCAAACTCTCGAGGATATGTTGCGTGCTTGTGTGATCGACTTTGGAAAAGGTTGGGTTAACCATTTGCCCTTAGTCGAGTTTTCATATAACAATAGTTATCACGCTAGCATCAAGGTTGCACCATTTGAAGCACTTTACGGTCGAAAGTGTCATTCACCCATTTGTTGGGCCGAGGTTGGAGAAGTTCAACTCACTGGTCCAGAGATAGTTCAAGAGACGACCGAGAAAATCATTCAGATCAAGCAAAGAATTCAAGCTGCTCGTAATCGACAAAAGAGTTACACCAATTTAAAGCGTAAGCCGATGGAATTTCAAGTTGGAGATAAGGTTATACTTAAGGGAAAGGGGTTGTACGTTTTGGCAAACGGGGGAAGTTAAACCCCAGATATGTTGGACCTTTCAAGGTGTTGGAACAAGTTGGATTTGTTGCTTATAAGCTTGAGCTCCCGCAAGAGCTGAGCAGGGTTCACAATAACTTTTCATTGTAACCAACTTGAAAGAAGTGCTAAGCCAACGAACCATATAGTCGTTTCCGATGGTATGGACTTCATAGACGACAAGCTAATTTTGTTGAGGAACCAGTAGATACATGGAACGTGATGTTAAACAACTTGAAGTGAAATCGTATTCCCAATAATTAAGTTCGAGGAACTCTAGGAAGGTCGCTATTCACTTGGGAATGTAAGACCAATTTCCGAAGAATAATCCCCCACCTCTTCACAAAGACCGCACGTCCGTCAAGTACCAAAGTCGTCTTAAGCCTTGAGGACAAGGCTCAATTTAACGGGGCAACAATAACCACCCCGTTTTTAGGTCATTTACGACGTCAATAAATTACTATTTATTATTTAGTATTGTACGCGTTTGCATTTAATCGTAAACGTTAAATTAAATCACGTTAGCTAAAAAAAAATTACATTCAACGTAAACGAGCATCAACAATTAATGTTTACATTAATCTAGTGTTTAAGTAATTATATTGAGGATAATTATATTAAATTGTTCATCTAATTTATTGTGTGCGTAAAGTGTTTTATGTTTCGCGATAAATACGTTTATGCATACCCGAACACCAAAACTTTCTACGCATTCAACAAAACCCATGTTTATATCCAAGCTCAAAGTTTATAAAAATTCCCCTATTTTACTTATGGGGACTGTATGTTGTACTTATAAGGATTTCATACCAAAGCCTACACGTACAATAAGATTTACCTTTACATTAAACTTTACATCATAATACTTTCAAGATTACATAAATAGTCACCACAAAATATCAAATGATCACATGAATGGTCCCCCTCCCCTTATTCATGTATAAGGTAGCCCTAGGGAACAATGGGCACAACAAAAACCTGACTAACTCATTTGTACAATCACTACTGCATTAAGGAACCAAGACGATAACACATTTTGACTAAGAAGACCATTAAAACCCACCCCATGTCCGCATGGCTGGTTACTCTTTTCTTTTTGATAGTCCTTAGGCTTCAAATATCTAAGACTAGCTATCTAGATATATATATAACTTGCATACTAGTAGAACAAATACACACATCCATTACCTGACCAAAACAAAGCATAACTCTCCTCTTTTCTCTTACTCACCACATGCTTCAACACAAATCAACATACACAACTCATAAAAATTATTTTAACCACTTACCCCAAGCATTCCTACACTATACTAAGACCCTACCAAGAAGGATTGAAGGCTTGTGTTAAGCATTACAAACAGGTTAAAGTCAAGGATAAAGGAAGATTAGGGGTTTCAACTAAATTAATTAAAAAAAAAAATATAAAATGAATCTAAATCAAAAAAATTAAATTAAATAAAAAAAAAATAAAAATATAAAAATAATGTAAAAATTCTAATAGTAAAAAAAAAATCCGAAGCAAAAATATAATCTAAATAATGATGACAAAATTAAAAAAAAATAAATTAAAATTAAAAATATAAATTAATAAAAATAATAAAAAATCGCAAATAATAAGTGAATTTAATAATAGAAAATAAAATTTGAGGGTTTTCTTAAGCATTGCAACTTTGGTTTAAATCTAAACAAGGGGTTAGGATATTGTGTTCAAGCATATACAATCTTATGAAGGTCATCTAAATTCTATATCTTTACAGGTATGAATTTATGCCATATTTAAATTCTATGTGAGCAAAATCACCATTTAGATGCTTAATAACATTGGAAAAGGGACTTTTTACTTGTGATCATGTTTTATACACTATTACATAGTTATAGTCGTTATATCATTTATAATGGAAGTATAAAGGATTGTAACACTTGTGGTTTATGTATAAAAAGTATATAATATAAACTAGTAAATCAAAGATCCACAAATCATAATTTATTGATTAAAAGATAATGAGAGGGTACTTGCTTATCTTGGACAATAATTGACAAGAAATATGACCTAGAGGAATTTTTAAATATGTAAGACATTTGATATACTAAGAGTGTTGTGGAGGATTGTGGTATTTTACCTAAGTTGAAAACTATACAAACAAGTTATTGTTAATAAAATGTACACAACTAATAAAAGGGCGTTGTAAATTCGAAAATCTAAAACAATATTTTATATTTTAAAAAAGACTACATCTCATGGGAGGATTCCAAAAAGGGAAAAACCTCGAAAAAACGATTATAACGAAGGAGAATTACGCTAATAGTTTTCACGTTATAAAGACTTGTGGTAATTTACTAAATTGAAAAGTGTATAAAACAAGTTATATAAATAAGTATACAAATGGATTCCAAAAGGGCTATTTGATTTCAAATTCAAGACAGTAGGTTTGACATTTTATAAAGATATTACACCTCATGACGATTCTAAAAAGGTAAGAAACTCGAAAAACGGATTAATAACGAAAAAGATACGATAAATATACGTTTTACGTTAATACCGGATTTATAAAATAAATTTTATAAAAAGTTACTGTTCATCAGGGACATTTATTTTGGAAAACCTCATTTATATGATAGAACTTTTAATTACGAGAACGTGCTCGAAAGAATTACTAAAAACGGAGCTAAAACGAATAAAATACGACGTTTACGATAATTAAAGTTTATAAAAGTAATTTTATAAACTATGAACAGTAAAATTTACTATTCATGACAGAAACATATATTTTGAAAACATCAATAAATTGATAGAACTTTCAATAACGAAGACGTACTCGAAAGAATCGCTAAAAACGGAGCTATAACGCATAAAATACGACATTTACGGGTTTTACGTTAATTAAAGTTATAAAAGTAAGTTTATAACTGGTATGAATAGTAAAAATCACACTTCATCAGAGGACTAAAGATATGAAAACATCAAATTTCGATAACTCGTCTTAATACAAAAGCGTGGACATAAGAAACGCAAGAAACGGACTTGAAACGTGAAAGTTATGTCATTTTTACCAAAGGTGTATTTATAAACGTTTTAACTTTATAAATATGATTTCACTAAAACGATTAGATGGTGATTGAGCTATATAGAATTATACATGGTAGTAGTTACCCAATGTGATTAGTATTTATACGACCTACGATTAATTAGGTTGCACTCGGGCGTATTTGTGACACATTTTTCACGCATTTGATTTACATTGTTAGACTCATCCACTCGAGGTGAGTTCATAGCCCCACGTTTTACATTTTACAATGATTTATAAGTTTTGGGGTGAGAACATGCTTTGTTTTACAATTGGACGCAAGTAACTTTGAAATACTTACTGTTTTGGATATTGCATACCATGCAATACTTACTGTTTTGGATATTGTATACCATGCAATACTTACTGTTTTGGATATTGTATACCATGCAATACACACTCTAAACAATTGCGGTCCTACACTCATACAATTTACAAACCTATGAATTCACCAACATTATTGTTGACGTTTTAAAGCATGTTTTCTCAGGAGATCAATGAGGTACAAGACAAGGGATACATTGGTGGTCGTTATTTTGGAAGTCATTTGCATTAAAGATTTGGTTGCATTACATTTTGGAGGAACATTTATTATGAACTGGAATCTTTGTATAATTTAACAATGAACAAGTAAAGCTTCGGGCTTTTGTAACAAACATTTTGCTAAATCCAATGTATCGGTTTTAAACGACACTTTTAAAAGTCGTTCTTATATATCTTGTGCTGTTGATCTATGAAGTAACGCTCCCAAACCCATATTCCGCTGCGACCCATTTTGGGGGTGTTACAGATTGGTAATCAGAGCCAAGGTTATAGAGAACCAGGTCAAATGTTTTGCTGGACTATAACCGTTTTCAAACATTGCATTCATACAAAGGGGTTTTTCACGGGACACACATACACTAGTTGTTTGCATTAGTTGGTCTTACTAGATGCTTACATGATTCATATACGTGTTTATATTATAGTACGTACATTACTATAAGGGCCTTACATATATATGCAAAGATGAGTTTGCATTCTTTTGCATTCTTTTGCATACTCTACAATTATTTATATAAGGGTTATTTATATAAATATTGGAACATTTCTTTAGGCGAGGTAGTACTATAAGCTCGTAGGTCCTAAACGCTACCTAAACATTAAGCTATCAAATATGATATCTTACCATCATTCATTTATGCCATGAGCGCATATTCATATTTACCATACATCATCTCACAACACTCTATTTTTAAAGTTACACGAAGATTACTAAGACTAATCTAATCTTATTACTCTTCCGATTTTAAAGATAATGCCTCCAAGGAAAGTACATGAACCGAGAACCATACCCAGGAACGCAACAAACAACCAAACACCACATTTGTCACGTAATGCCCATCGTCAAGCAATGATTGACCAAGCGTTGATGCCGCTTTGCAACACGTGACGCTAACAGAAAGCACAAATGGCGAAGACAGCCATATTCGTGAACGGGTGTCAGAAGACTGAACCGTTACTTAGAGTGCACTTACCAAGAACTTTTGAAGTGCCAACCCTATTTTTCAAGGCACTGAAGGATTGTCAAATTAACCAGTGGTTTGAACGATGGAGACTGTGTTTCGCATAAGCCACTGCTCTGTAGAGAATCAGATCAAGTTTTCCACTTGTACTCTTTTAGCAGGTGCTCTGACGTAGTGGAATTCCCATGTTAGGATTGTTGGTCATGATGTTGCTTATGCAATGACTTGGACATAACTGAAAAAGAAAATGATCGACAAGTATTGTCCAAGGAATGAGATGAAGAAGCTTGAGGCTGAGTTATGGAATTTGAAAGTAAAAGGTACCGACATAATAGGGTACAACCAACATTTCCAGGAACTAGCATTGCTGTGTGTTCGAATATTTCCTGAAGAGTCTGACAAAGTTAAAAGGTATGTCGGTGGGTTGCCCGACATGATTTACCGAAGTGTTGTGACGTCAAAACCAAAAACCATGCAGGAAGCTACTAAAATGGCAACAGAGTTGATGGATAAAAAGATTAGCACGCTTGCTGAACTTCAAGCTGAGAATAAGAGGAAACTTGATAACAACAATAAAGCTCAACAACAATCTCCCAAGAGACAAAATGTGGCTCGAGCTTACGCCACTGGGACTGGTGAAAGGAAGGAGTATGCTGGAACTCTTCCATTGTGCAACAGGTGCAAGCTGCACCACAATAGGCCATGTACTGTAAAGTGCGGGAATTTCAAGAAGGTTGGCCACATGACCCGAGATTGTAGGAATCCTGCTGCCGCTAGGAATCAAAGAAACCTAACTTGCTATGAATGTGGAAATCAAGGGCACTACAGGAGTGATTGCCCATAATTGAAGAATCAAAACTATGGAAACCAAGCTGAAGGTACCAAAGCACGTGGAATGGTGTATGCCTTAGGAGGAGGAGAAACCGATCAAGACCCTAACAACATTGAAGATGAGATCGAAGCTTAAAAGAGAAAGTTTTCTCGTTTTGCCTAATAAATCCTAAGTTTGAACTATCTTAGACTTTATCTCCTTAGGAGTTCTCGTTGTAGTTCTCTTAAATTTCTGTCGTACTAACGATTTCAAATTACCTATCAAATCAATGTGTTGTGAAAATTTCGTCAACTTTACTTTAACTTCCTATTTTGCAAGTCAAATTATAACACTATTTTGACGAAAATGAGTATTGCATCGTTAGTCCTCAATTATACATGGCCTGATCAACTATATATAATTCAGGAAGGACCATGCTACGCTGAGAGTAGTCACCTTAAAAACTTCTTGTCAAAAGACAATTTTCTATTTATATCAAGTTCTGCGTGCGTATTCATAAAATGTAATCATCGCGAGAAACCAAACTGACAATAATAATCACTAAGTAAACTCTTACACCACCGTACTATATAAAGTCGACATCATTTTTTTTTTACAAAAATCCTATGTCCAAAAGTCAAGACGCATCCCTAGTCACCCTAGGACGATC